>MU912252.1:22136-53784 GCA_036418165.1 Cooperia oncophora | reverse complement strand
ATTACTCTGATTTTTCTTAGGAATGGATTGCAATTACAAAACCTATGAAGGCGCATAGTCACAGCTTATCTATCCCTGGCATATCTCCGTCCCTCCTGGAAAAACATTCCGCGATTGAAACTCTTGGACTACGAGGTCCATTTATGGGTTCGCAAATACCAGCAAGCTTATACATATGTGAAGAGGAACGTCGAAGACGCTCCTAGCAAACCCCCAGCACTGAGGAGGGCTCGCTTGAGGCGCCGAGAAGACGGCGAAAAAGAGAGAGGTCAGGGGAGACTAACGTCCCTCAAGCACTGAAACGAAAGGAATCCCGTTCTTTTTGTACTTGCCATACGGGTGCCCCACCTTTTGCGAAACCACTTCACTCAATGTCGAGTCGTAATAAAGGGAGGAAACCTCCGAGTCTCATCAGCGGACCAAAGCGATCAAGCTTCTACTACAAAGCAACGAGGATGTCAGATATTTATTTTTTAGCGTTATTCTCAAAAACGTCTGCTAGAGTGTGAAGTAGGTGGTACTCCGTCTGAGCTGTGGTTAACACTATAGGGTGAAAAAGGAAGATCTGTCCATCCGAGACCTTTCAATTTTCCCTAGGTTCGTATCGGGATCTGAGGTGGAGTGCCACCAGCAGGAAAACAGTCAGTTGAGTCTCGCCAGAAGAGAAAACAGTCAAAGTGTAATTTTAGTTCGTTGACGACGCAACCAAGCTCTTAGTAGCGTAGCTAGTATCGGCTGGTGAAAGTTTTCTGTGCATTGCTTCTATCAGTCCTTATTTATTACTCAGAAGGTTAATTCTAGTGCCACGCCAGGATTGCGGCTGTCGCAACTCCTGGATTATTGGGACTAAACCACTGTTGTCTGTAGGAACTGTACAAATGCAGCAGCCACCTTCACTACCACTGACAAAATTAGGTAGCTAACCATAGCTGTACGAACGATTGGAATTTGTGAGGCAAATGACGTTGCCAGACCATTCTTCGGGCTCTAGCTCAACACGTATAGGATCAAAATTTCTGGGTGGTCGAGATCCTGTTCAACAGCGCTGCGTAGACCACAATAAGCAAAAATCGCGATGCGTTTGAGTCATCCTCGCCTCGAATAGAGTTTGAGAGCTGAGAGCCCTCTCGGAATAGTTGCATTGGTGGGTGCATCGCTTCCTTTCGAATCCAGATTGGTCGCGTTTCATTCTCGCTGAACTTTAGACAATGTCGCCAGACCACGTCGTACGTGAAATTGGGGAATCCCAGCGGGGGGCTCATATTTGCCTTTAAGAAGTTGAGTTCTGATTAATATCTAAAATGTGGTAAGGAGTTGGGGAAATCTAGGAAAGTAGTGAATAGGATGGGGAAGGGGATCGTGCCAGAGGCAGGGCACATCATTGGTTGTGGATTTTGGTCGAGTCCGTACGACCCCCCTTTTTTTAGGGTATTATCCCGTCGACCACATACGACCCCCCCCTGCTGGGGATTCTCCATCAACGATGTGCCCTGGTCAGAAGAGGGAACTAAGGAGGTCGTACTTTAATTTTCCCCAATGGTAGGACGCGCCCAGAATGTCGCTCCTCCCACGGCCCTCCACGTGATGTGCCTCGTCATGTAGAGCAGATCCGCTGAAAGTCATCAGCAAAACACTAGCTGGAGAGCACTTCCCTCACAGCTTCGTGTAGATGTACTCGCCCCATGTTCCGAGCAACTCTAACTGGTGCTCATGAGAAGAGGGGCTTTTGAAGAGCATATCGAAAAACTGAAGTAGCAGCAGCAAAACGCAACGAACAACTGAACTGGAAGAATGATCTGGAAGTGCGCGCCGCATAAGAGGAAATGTCTCTATCTTTGAAATTTTTCAGAAAATTTTGCAGCAATAGATGCAAAGTGCCGAAAATTACGGGACGACCTTATATTTGTTGGCTATTCATGGAATGTGCCTTTATACCTACGGTAGCGCCTTAGGTTAGAGGAGAAATCCAAATGTACAGAAGATATTAATGAACCAAAAAATAAACGAATTCCAGACAAGAACAGCATGAGAACTCAATTCAAACTGAAGCAGAGATGTGGAGCTCCTTTATAAGTATGAGGCAGAGAACTCCATTGTTTGCCCATTTTAATAATGGCATGCAATAATCGCAAAGCGAAACAAGCAATCTGAGCAGGGAGAGGCGGAGCACTTTTATTACCCGATTTTCGCTCAGAAGGTAAATAAAAAAGTGGCTCTGTCAATTAGGTTACACGAGAGACTATTCAAGTGCAGAAGTCATCGAAATTTTTATTGTGGAGACCATAATTTGCTCTCCAAATGTTCCGCTGCAACACTTAAGTAGTTCTACAAGGGAACTACTTCAGGTACTGGTTACTGAGTGTACTTACCGAATTCAAAGTACCATGTACATGTAAGAAGGAAACGGAACTGGAATGATTACTCATGGCACGTTTGCATTATGATCGTTAAGAAAGGGCGAAGTTTCTCATTTTCAGCTGCTTAGCAACAAGCAGGTGGTTGGCGACACAAAGTTTATCGATCACCATTTTGATGGAGAAACCGGGAAATGCTTCTCAAAAACATACGTCTCTCTCTTACCTAACAAGAAAATGCTCAACAGCATTCCGAGGCACAACATTGAAGCGCTCTTGTCAAATAAACGTGCTCTAAGGTCCACTGGTACTTTCTCAAGGCATTTACCAGCCCAGTAGCTGAGCGACAAAGGTGAAGGAGGAGGGATCAGAGAAGGGGAAGGAAAAGAAGGAAAGAAAAGGAGAAGAGAAGAGAGGCTCCCCGGTTGAAAAGTGCCCTGAAACGCACCTAGTTTACTCAAACCGTCGATGGTCTACTGCGAGCGCCAACAGGATAACGTGGCCCTGCTCCCAGATTTTTCATGAGACGGGGGGGGGTATGAATCGTTCTTCATTGGGGGATACAGCCTATACACTATGTAAAGTTCTACCGGACAATAAGACTGGGCGAAGTTTTCGACAGCTTTTCGCCGTGCACAACCGTACGCAGTCGCAGTTGCCGAATCATTAGCGCCGTGGAATGTGGACCAAATCCATCTAGCGGGTTGAGACAACTAGCTACAGTGGGCTGACATGTGCGATACCGCGCTCCGGATGTAACGAACATACACTAACGCTTCCAGAAAGCTTCTTTATACCATGGAACAAGCAGAGGTGGCTGGAATATGGTGAAGACTACTGTACTCTGACTACTGTGCTCTGCTACGAGAAAAAACGTCGAGTTCTGAGGCAATTATATTTAGTGCGAGCCGCCTACCAGGCGATAATGTGATACCTATTTGGGTGTAGAGTTTGGTTTTTCTGAGCACTAGCTTATCCGGGACCGGGTTCTGACCCCCGGATCACAAGCGTTGTAAGCGGGCCACTTGCCACTACACTACCCCATTCACTAAAGGAGAGGAAACAGAAGAGCCGTCCAAAACGCTTTATGTAATTCCCTCCCTAGACGATTTTACGAGCATAATGAAAAGTGAGGGCGGCGGAATAACTAGAGGCAAAAGACCATGTACGAAGAATTATTACCGACCCGACAGCCTAGCACGCCATGGGGCACTGGTGAAGACCGTTTGAACGCGCTTACTTTTGGCTTTGCGACAGCGTACGCTGGCAAAGTATGAACGCAGCCTAAGCGCTCTGGCATATTGCCAAATGTTTTACAATGGACTCTTTATAGTGGAAGGATCTTATCGCAATCGCAGCATCACACTTAATGAGAGATGGAGGTGCTCACCAGTAAGCATAGGTTCCTCACATTCTCACCCTTATCATTTTACGAACAAACAGACAACTGACGTACTAGTGAACAGATACACCAAGCGCCTGGTTTATATGATACCGCGAATTTGAGAGGTTTCCCATGTCGGAGTCAATTCTCCAAATAAATCAACATTTTTAACCACAAAGAAAATAGTCTGGAGAAAAAGGCGTCTCAGCAGGCGTTTGTACAATTAAGCATGGATGCTCCGGATATGATGGAAGCAAGCGCTGATAAGCGCTATCACGATATTGCTATTTCAAGAACTAATAACAAACGTCGATATAATGAAAGCGGGGTGGCTTCTTTTTAGGGTGTTTAAGTTCAACATCAACCATTTCCACATTTGAAAATGAAGGATATAATATCAAAGATGCAGAGAAATTGTAAGTAGCGCGAAAAAGAAGCTGAAATTGGAAAACTATTAGGTTGTCCGGAAAGTTCTCAGCGTTTTGTGCACCTATTTTTTGTACATTCACTGCTGATTAAAAACTCATTCTGCCTTGCTTCTCAGTAGCACATCCTGTAGAGAATTTCTTGCGCTATCTGATGGTATAATTGCCGTTTCACCATTGCTTGATAAACCCCTTTTTTCAAGATTTTTTCAAGCATGTGAAAAGAGCACTTCGGACGATTTTTTTCTTCGACTATAAATTGGGGCAATCCGCAATCGAAACAGCTCAACAAATTAACCAGGTGTGGGGCCCAATAGTGCTAGAGAAAGCACTGTGCGGCAATGGCTCAACAAATTTCGTTCTGGAGATTTCAGCCTTGAAGATGAACCTCATAGCGGTTCCGTCTTTAAAGCAAATATCTGACGGAAATTATAGGGGTTTTGGAGGCTGACCCATCCCAAACAGTTCGAGAGATAGCAGAAGAGCTAGGCCTTGGCAAATCCACTGTTGCAGATGGTCTGGAACGCATTGGGAAGGTGAAAAAACTCGACAATTGGGTGCCCCACAATCGGAGTGACCGGCAGGAATCGGCACGTCTCGAGGTTCCTTCTGCATTGCTTTTGCGCAGCAGAAACGACCTGTTTTTTTGGACCGAATTGTCACCTGTGATGAAAAATGGATCATGTATGATAACAGGAGACGTTCCGGACAGTGGTTGGATTTCGACGAACCACCGAGGTAATTTTTAAAGCCGAACCCTCACGAAAAAAAAAGATTCTGGTCACGGCTTGGTGGTCATCGGCTGGTGTGGTCCGACTATAAACTTTTTTTATGGCACCAGTCGCAAACCAATCACAGCTAAAACCCTACCTGTGAAAAATCGCGATGTACTCAAAATTTGTCAGATGCAGCCAAACACTAATTAAAAGGAAGGTCGCGGTATTCGCATGACAAACGCCCGCCCACACGTTTCACAAATCACTATCCATAAATTGAACGAATTGGGGGTTGAAGTTCTACCTCAACCGCCATATTCTTCAGACCTTTCGCCAACCGACTATCACCTTTTCTAACATTTTCAGAACTCCCTTGCTGGAAAATACTTCATCAATCAGGACCAGGCAAAAAGCCTTAGTGGATTTCGTGAACTCTCGACCACCCAGTTTTTTATTTTGATGGGATTTCTCAACTGCTGTCGCATTGGCAAAAGTGTGCTGATTCGAATGGTGCCTATTTCGATTAAATCCGATGAGTATTAAAAAGTTACGATCGTTTAAAGTGAAACACCCAAAACGCTGAGAACTTTCCGGACAACCTAATACAAAAAAAACTACAACTGCGGCATGGGGGAAACGCAGGAGATAAGGTTGTTCGAAATTGGCGAGCTTACGCTTAATAAGGATTGTATTAGGGTGTCCACAAAGTTCGTTGGCCATTCGTTTTTTGCAGAGCTTATGAAGATAACTCACCAAGTTGAACTTACCGGTCCATGATATAATCTCCATGCATACCCACCACCTTTCGCCAACGATCGGGTAGAGAGGCAACTCCATCCTCTCAGAAGCCGGCCAGCCGCGACTCGCCCAAGTCCTCGATCACGTCCTCGAGGTCGCGCTCGTTCTTCAGCTGTTTTCCGTCCAAGAAATTTTGCATGGACCGGAAGATGTGGTAATCGCATGGACTAATGTCCGGGCTATACGGTGGATGCGTGATCGTCTTGATGCCCAGCCTGTCCAGGACGGCCTGAGTATCTCTCGCTTTGTGGGGGCGCGCGTTGTCCCAGAGCAACCACGGATTTGCAAGTTTCTGGGACAAGGCGGCAGCTTTCACCTTGACCTCCTGTAATTCTTTAGAGAGGGTCTCTGCCGTCACTGTGGCATTGTTGGGTAGGGTGCTATAGTGGACGACGCCGTGACGAGAGAACCAGAAACCTCGGCATATCTTCGATGCCATAGTTTCCATTGGTGAAGCGAGTCCCCCATTTTGACATCCAGTTCTTAGAAGGGGTGTTATCACCAAACTGCTGACGCATCCTGGTCGTGGCCTGACGTCTGGAGATGTCCAGATTGTAGTAGTCCAGCAACTATCACTCATCTTCACTGCTTTATTGTGGAAAGATCAGGAAAGGAAATTTAGAGCTAGCTAGCTCAGAAGATAGCCCATCGCGAGTACTTTCAGTATTGCGAAACCATTATGCAAAATCACAACGCGTTGCGTAACGCGACGCTGTTTACAAATGGCCAACGAACTTTGTGGACACCCTAATAGGTAACCGCTGCTCGATTCAGTGCTGTTTGCGCAACGTAATTTCAAAGATTCATAAATTCAAGTGAGCACACCATTAGATAATATCATGGCGACCGATCTATGGGGTGTTTCAAAGGCGCGGTCCGAAGGGTAGACAGTAATTGTGAAACATAGAAGAGAAGTTGTCAAGTTACTTTGAATTTCCTTTTCTATTTGCTCAAAATCTTGTTTCAAAAGCACGTTCTGTGATAAGAAGTGTAGGCAATGGTGGTGAAATATGAAAGCGAAGTTGTCAAGTGACTCGTCTGTAAAGAGAACTTGCCAAAGGGATGCAAAAAACCCTTTATATTGTCTTCCAGCCTCAGACCATTGTACGGGTAAAAGGCTAAAAGACCGCGTGTTGGTGCGAGTCCAGTCGGTAGATTCCTTGTAGTGAACTTTATGATTCCAGGACACAGTAGAGGATTCATTCACTTGGTGGGAGCACTATCTTGCTGGAAGTCCAACTTTGCAGGCGGAGTCTGGAGGCGGAGTCTCTGGAAAAGGGAGGTGCCACCGAGCAGCTTCGTGCCCTTAACTCCTTACCTACCATTTTTCCGCAGCGATAGCGACACAAGGTTGTCCATTACGGCCGCACTACCATTCCCGCCCAATCCTTGCATTTTCTAGGCCATCGCTGTCCGTTCCTTTGACAAACATAAGGACAAATGAATGATAGTTTCATATCGATTGAATATTCTATTCGGGTATTAACTGCGCCGCTTCCTGGGCTACTGTTTTTCAATGGCTCCATCTCAAATGCTGTTTTCTCTAGTAATTTCTTTGTTGAAGAAATTGCAAGCAGAGAGAGGGTAACTATTATTGCCAACATTTGGGCATAAAACGAAAGAAGAACAGAATTGGAAAACCAAGCGAGTCAAAAAGGAGCGCATAGTCGCGGAAGAGGGAATACGTGCGATCTCACATCTTCTGAAAGGCAAATTCAGAAGAACAATAGGGACAGTTCGGCGACGGGGGGGGGGGGCTAGTTTGCACTTTTGCTGCTCTCCTGATTACGGTTTTACAGGTCCCACTCTGGTGAAACCTGTCAGCTCCTATGATGCTTGTTGAGCTACCGTGATAAAACCTATCAACTCTTTAAACCCATGAAGTAGCTCTGTAGATAAGTCGACACATAAATGTTCGGTAGCGAAATGGAAAATGCCCCTCGCACCTACCCCGTCGCCGAACCGCGCCGAAGAATGGTAGTTACAGGTTTGACAACACGTAAGAAAGTCGCAAATCATGCACCCTTGAAATCAGATCGATTTTGATCAAAGCTGAGAAGCATGGCGTTAGAATAAAATAAATTAAAGTAAGAGAATGGTAAATTTAATAATTAATTAATTTAATTTGAACTATTATTTATTACTATTTATTCTTGTTATCAAATAAAGAACAATAAGTAATGTGAATAAGTAAATATAAATAACAAATAAATAAGTATAAATAATATAAATGAATTGTAATAAATAATAAATAAAGTAAGAGAATAAGATAAAGTTAAATAATATTAGTAGACGAAACGTCTACCACTGGTTACATTCATTTGCGAATTCAAACGCTTCTGCTTTTATAAGCTCGATTACAGATAGTCGCTGTGAATTAAGTTAGTAAATGTTGAGCAAGGACTCTATGAACTGCATAAAACTGACGGGGAAGTAGTCCAGCAGTGGACCCGAAAGGTTTCGCGACAAAAAGCATTATTTTGCAGCAACAACAAGGGAAATTCGATTGAGTGAGAATGGAAACGCAGCATGTGGCTCGATTATCTAATTCTCGCGTGTTGAGCGGCTGACGAACATGGGAAAGGGGTTTGTTTGGCGAAAAAATTGCCGACCATTTGCACACATGCTGACAAACACGACTCGCATAACATTAACAACACTCTCATATGCACAAACAACAATTTCTGTATGACTCTAGACCAACAGTATCGCACTGTACCCATTAGTGCTCAAAGGGGAAGATGGTGTGGTTTGAAAGTCCATCAAAATTGACCTTTATAGATTTATTTGTTCGAAAATTCGACGCAGTTTGGCAAGGGGGAGGCATTTTGTAATTTTGTTCCTTTGTATTGACGGGTCGACCCATCTGAAAAGTTATTTCATAATAGAATATAAAATTAATTATAATAATGTGTTTAAATTTTCAAAAGTTGACAGGCTTTAGTATTGTGGCTCGACGTGCAGGCTCGACGTGCTTCACAAGTGTTCACAGGTTTCACAAGAGTGAAAACCGGAACTAATGATGCAGTAGAAGGGCAACATGCCCCCGTGGCCGAACCGCACGAAAAATCCTGCGGCTGCCATTTTTTTTTCCCATTGTTGGTAATCACACTTGCGTAGGGTCAAAGCAAGCGCTTAAAGTCTATCAGCGGACTGGAACCTAGCTCTGAAGTAAGGAAGCCTGAGTTGCGCACACCAGCTAACCAGTATACCAGTATTCTCTCTAAAAATGCAACAAGTGGAAAATGGGAAGTGGATTGCGGGCCGCAGGTTTTATCCAGTGCTTAAACCCTTTGATAAAGGCAAGGTGGCCGCAATTACAATCCTCATGACGTGTACACTCAACATCACCGCAATTTTGGGTCGTAGTCAGCGACTCGCATCTGCGGCGTTCCCGTCATTGGTTGCCTCCCTTTACCCGATCGCCATTGGTACATAGAGCAACAAGGCCGGACGCCCATTTAGACCGCGCTGCACAGCCGCTCCGACAGTCCGCAATGATGAGGACTGTCGCTTCAATACGCCGAGCACTCAGGGGGAGGTGCCCTATCAGCGCCCTTTTATCACAGCTGCAGAATGTAGTCGGCGTCGACGGGCCTCCCAGCCCGCCCCGCCACCAAAAGATCGCGGGAACCGGAATGGGCTATCTAACGTAATGGTTATTGGCACGCTGCCAACTAGAGACTAGTCTGAACTGCTTCTGAGCAATACTGAACAAGGGCTGTTTTGCAGATTTTTGACCGTTTCACTTCGCTTTTTCTAAGCATTTTTTTCGAGTGAGTGACAGTAGGACGCCCAGCTACCGCAACTTCTTGTCTAGTCCAAGTACGCAAAGTGCTGCTGGCCTATGCTTTAAGAGTTCTATGATATCATGATCGACACCAAGGTCCTTACCAGACAAAAAATGTTTGCTTACATGAAGCCCTAACTTCAAGAGTCGCCTTTGTAGAAGATTTGTAAGTGATAAAAGCTGTGACACCCTTCCAAAAAGCCTAGTCATCAAATATAACAGCCCACCGACAGGTAGTGTCACCCTCGCTTGTCGGAATACGCTACAGTGGAAGTTATAAGCAACGCATCAAAGAGATTCGTACTGCCAGCAAAACTCCCAAAAGTGGAAGAAGTTGTGTTAACTTGGTCTGCGAAATGATTCATTAATAAAGCCTGGGTTATGGGAGCAATTAATTGATTTTCGTTTCCGAAGCACAACGATAGCAAAATGAAAACGAAAGAATACATAAAAATTTCATATTAAGAGATAAACAGAGGTTATGAAGCCAAAATATGTGATGTTCTCGATGTTGCATAGCTTTACAACTGGCTCGATCCATATAGGATTACAGATCGCGTATCGAAGTGTTGTGTGCGTGAACTGCGAAAATCCATCCATGATGCAATTCATCAAATTCAGCGATTTACCGCAGATTGGCATGGAATCCCTTCACCCTACCCGGTAAGGATATATGAACCGTTTCCAGTTTGGTTTTTCAGACAGCCATGGAATCCCCTCACCTAACTCGTTATGGATATAATATCTGAACCATTTTCAATTTAGCTGCACGACTTTTTAAACCGAATTCAACACTTTCAAATCGAATCCAACACTTTTTTTATACTGGAGGCCAGCCAGTCAGAATCAAGCCCCCTCTTTTTTCTAGTTGCTTTCGCTTTCGTGATTTTCCATGTGCTATTGCTGTTTCGCCCATCCACACCAACTGAAAAAGTTTGATGTACCGACACGCAGAAGACTAAGACAATTACATAAGGGTGTTGTTGCGAATTTTTAATTTTATTGAAATTCCCGTATTTTTTCAACGTGATCTCCATGCCTCCTTTTCACCCATCGATGTGCTCACAGACACACATCATGTATGGGCATGCTAGGCTCCGCCCCTAGCCACGCCCACGTTCCGCGGCATTTTGCTATCTTTGTTAGAATTTGCTCTTATTCAAACTGCAGAGTGCGCATAGTCGTAGCGGTTGAGCCCCAAGGAATCTTGCCGTGTCGGTCGAATTTAATTTAAACCACTAATTGGGTCGTCACATTGTAAGGGTTAGTCAGTGAAAAGATTATAGATCAGTACGTTAACTTTCCGATTAACCGGTTGATTACAGAAGGCGGGACGGCGCGGAGGTGGTACAATGGGACGGGATCATCTTTGGTTAACAGAGCCCAGCAGAGGACGACATCCAACCAGACTCCGCCAATCCTCGGACCCTTCATGCTTCCACGGGCTCATGCGCGTCGCCGGACTCCAAGATACGATACGACAGGTGCAGTTTGACGAGGGGGAGGGAGGCATTTTGCACTTTTGCTACTTCCCATCGACGTGTCGACCTATCTAGACAGCCTCTTCTCGAGTTGACAGGTTTTAACATGATGGCTTGACGACCTTGTTCCAGCTTCACAAGAGTTCACAGGTTTCGCCAGAGTGAGACATGTAAACCGGAACTAAGGAAGCAATGATAGTACAAAATGCCCCCCCCGTCGTCAAACTGTGCCGATACGACATGTTACTCGTTTGCGTCTGCGATACTGATAAGAAAGAGGATTATTATAGTGTGTTACCTATACTGCATGACTGCGCTGCAAAGAGGAAGTATAAACAGAGGGGCCAAAAAAAGACATTTCGACCGAGTCACATATCAGCAAAGTTTTCGCAGCCCAGACAGAGGACGTGGATACGAGTACCAGGGCGGAAGATACCCAAGATGTTCCTCTATAAGCAGGAGCTGGCTCTCGCCCATCACCTTCATGTACACCAAAATATGAAGTCATCTCCAGTCGCAGCCTGACTGGAGAAGACCTTTGGAATTCATGTCACCTCCAAACAGCTGCGAAACTTCTAGTATGGAGTCACCCATAAATAGCTACCTGGAGAGCAGTACTCTCGATCTGGAAGACCTCCATCATCGAGCAGCTCCGTCAACGTCGCTACGGTCTAGGACATCATCTTCACCTCAGTCGCCAAGGCGCCAGTTGATGGTGGGACGTACCTGGAATGGAGAGACCGATATTTTCTTCGTGGGCCCCGGACTAAAGGTGAGCGCTGGCGGTTACATCGAGCAACTCGTGAAGAATATCCTCCTCCCCGTACCTTCTTGGAAACTTTGTACTGCTACAGCATTGAGTGCCACCACATGAAATCGAAGGGCGTTGGAGAAACTCTTGCCTACTTGAATGGAAGGGCGTTGAGTACCTGAAGAAGGTGGAATATCTAAGCAGGTAACCTGACCTAAACCCCCTCAATTACCTGGTTCGGGCGGAGTTCAATAGGGTGGTCTACAGTGGCGGAGAAATCAACGATCTCGCTGAACTCACGCACCCACGGTCGCGTGGCAGAATCTCTCGATGGCGCTCCTCCAGAAGGCTGTGGCGGAGTATCATGATAGTATTTGATATGCTCTTTAATATGGTGGTAGAAATGTCCGATAATAATTTAATAAAGTGTAACTTATAGCGCCTCGAAAGTCGAGGAAGAAAAAAGTCTTTTTTTTGCCCCCCTCCTGTACATGTCGCACCCATTAAAATGGCTTGATCAGCTATAAAAGTGTTTTCTTGGCTTTCAGCATCGTGTTCCTACTATGTAAATTGCTTTTATAGGAAGCAGATACAACTTGGACACTTTTCTCCAATATTCTATATGTCTCCAATATTTCGTTCCTACCGCTCACCGCCAAACTGTCTAACCAGGAAGGTCCGCCAACTCACATGGAACTTTGAATGGAGACCTGGGTAGATCGATAGAGTCTATAAGGTTATTTACAAATATAGATAGCAAAACTGCAACCTGCATTTCACAAGCAACTTATGAGCAGGTAAAGTTTGAATGTGCAGTATGGAGGCTTGGTGGTGAGCTGTGAAGCATAAGCGAGGAATCGCATACGTCGAATCGAGTCGTCGAACGTCGAACCTTACCACTGAACCACCACGACTCGATTCGACGTATGCGATTCCTCGCTTATGCTTCACCACCAAGCCTCCACCCTACTGCACCATTACAAACTTTACCTGCTCATAAGTTGCTTGTGAAATGCAGGTTGCAGTTTTGCTATCTATATTTGTAAATAACCTTATAGACTCTATCGATCTACCCAGGTCTCCATTCGAAGTTCCATGGTGGGTTGGCGGACTTCCCTGGTAGCAGCACATCGCTGCCTGACGGTGAAAGTGCCACGAAAAGCACTCATTTACAAGAAAGCGCATGAAGATGATGACATTGTTGCCAGAACCCTTCGAACAGGTTTTTGAAGCTGTTTTGTTATGATAACTGCTGTTTAACGCCGCAGTACGCGTTCCGAATGTTATCACAAGAATGCTGAGTTGTGGGCAAAAGTCGTGCCCCAGGCGGGAGAGAACGGATAGCGCACTCGCCCGGAAAGCGTGAGGTGCGGGTTCGACTCCCGCCTGGGGCACGACTTTTGCCCACAACTCAGCATTCTTGTGATAACCTTCGAACAGGGTTATGAAATCCACACTCGTGACAACCGAGTGAAAACGTACAGAAAAAGCGAAAAGGTTTCAGTCCTTGGTGGACAATCTTGGTAACGATGAGGACTGATTGGTTGTCGAAAATCACGAGCTTGTCGTCTCCTATGCAACAGCAGGGACGTCCGGGGTAGAAAGGTGTGCATGCGCGAGCAAAGTTCTGTGGCGATCATGCCTCTTTCTTCTGGTTAACTGGGAGAGTGAATTCTACAATCATAGTTCCACCCATGAATCTCACAAAATCCCGTCTTACACGAGGTTTTCAAAAATGCCCCCGTGCAGAAAATGTGGTAATTGCCATTACCAATTCGCATGCCAGCACCAAACTCTAGCTTGAAAAAACAAATTATTTTTCGTCAATTTTTTCAAAAATGGTCGTTCTGACAACGAAGCAAAAATATAGTTCCACCCCATATTTTCCGGCTGCATCTCATTTTTGTTCGGTGAAACTTCTCATCATTATGACTTCTTGCCTCTTCTAGGCTATGGCAAGCGGAACTTCATTAATGGACCTCGAAAAAGTTTATCGCAAAGAAGGCTCAAAAAGTGGTGAATCGTCGAATGGCGCGCGATTCGGGCCGCACTCATCATGCTATCAACGATTTTTTCCAAGGGAGCCACAGGATATTGAGCTGAGAAGAGCTCTGGACATCCTTCTTTGCTGCCCGATCGGAATAACCGCCGTATCCTTGGAAAGCATCCAACTCTGCAGTGTCGTGTTGGGAAATCAAGACATCTTCGGAGGTTAATGTCTCGGAGAATACTGTTAGGCGTCTCTTGAAAAACTCCCGAGTTCACCCATAGGAGGAATATAAGTTACGTACTGTTTCCTAACGAAAAACCATCGCGAAACCTAATTGGCTTTGCTCGAAGATGTTGCCGAACCCAATGGAGGTTGGCTTTTGGCTGCGGTGCCCTAGTGCTTGTCTGTAGTGTTTTTTCAGTTTTTTTTCTCGCGGTCGTGCTTTCTGATGAGTGAAAATTCAACTGCGACGGCTCCGACGAAAACCGATCCCGCTGGCACGATATGAGGGAAGACAAGTTTCATTTTTCCGGGCGGAACTTCAGTGGATGTGGTCTCATGATCTGGGCTGCCATCGCATTAATGAAACGTCTGAAACTGCGCTCCGTATGAAAAAAATGAAAATGAAAATATGAAATTTCTCCCGTCATCTAAAAGTCGTGCAACGACGTCTCCTTGCTTTCTGACGTGGAAATCAGCAAGAAAGTCCCGTTTTCATGCAGGATAATGCATCAGTTCATAGCAGTAGAAGCACTCCAGCGTGATTCAGTTGTCACCAAACCGCTCTTTTGCCCTAGCCAGCGAGTACCCCGACTAAAACCCAATCGAGGATGTGAGGGGCTTCATGGTGCGTATGATCCATGAGAGTAATGCACAATTCCACAAGGTCCGTGAGCTTAGGGAGTTAGTCATTGGGGCAGTTGGCCGACAGCCTATTAAAATCTCTAATCGAACATGGGCAACCGTATTTTCCAACTTAATTGGAGAAATAGAGTTCCAGTAGATTACTGGATCAAAATTTACTCATTTTATTGTGCACTTGTTGGTTCAGAACACGAAAAAAATTTGTTTTTTTCAAGCTAGAGTTTGGTGTTGGCATGCGAATTGGTATTGGTAATTACCACATTTTCTGTATGGGGGCATTTTTGAAAACGTCGTGTAAGACGGGATTTTGTGAGATTCATGGGTGGAACTATGATTATGCTTCGCAGTGTAGTGCCATTTCCTCTCAACACATCATGGAAAGACACTCAGCAAGAAGGTTCCGCTGAGTTCAATGAATTCGATTATCATTGGAGACGTTCTACACTACAGTATCCTTGTCACCTTGAACTGTCGCGCAGTTGTGAAGCTTTCCCACGAAATCCATGAACGAACCTATCGCTTGAATGCATGGAAGATGCCGTGCGTGCGTTAAGGATTTTCCGACGCAAGAACGATTGAGGTAGTTCAGAACATCCGGAGAATGATGTCGCAAGCGAGTAGAACGCTTTTCCCCTATCTGGTCAACATGACGGGCAGCAGCATCGCCACACAGCTCATGCGTTTTTTCTAGCAGCCATCCACTGAATCGTTCTTTTAGGTCAGGCAGACTCACAGCTAAACGCTCATCTCCCCCTAGCGAATACGTTCACACTTTCAAGAATTGTTAACCATCATTATCAAAGAATATCAAAGGAAAACTGTACGCTCACCTCCGAGAGCGACCCTTGCTATGTGCGAGAATAATGGCACCCAAGCTGCAGTAGCATGCCACTTTTTCCGCTCAGATGTGCATGGGAACGGGGCTGGTGAAAAATGAAGACAGAATTGACTCATGGGTAATGAACGTCTGAGACTATGTGTAAAGATGTTCCAACCCTGGATATTCTCTACTTTCACCACAGCTCAGATTTTTCACCGTCATGTATTTTTGAAAGTGAGAAATCTTGTCAAAAGGATGAAACCGAAATGTAGTTCGAAACAGGTCCACGCTATAATACTATAAGGCCGCAAACGTCTACACAGAGGTTATCATCGGCATCCATTAACCCTTAGCGTGATGTGTACGATTCGCTAGGCCGCGTTCATACTTTGCGGCAGCGCCACCAGCGAACACCAGCGTTTTGAGCATCCGGCAGCGTCAGCGACTAGGAAAGTATAGATATCGATCTAGCGACCAGCAGCGTCCACCAGCGACCAGCAGCGTCTCGAGGGCTAGGGAAGTATAGGTATCGATCTAGCGACCAGCAGCGTCTACCAGCGTCCACCAGCGACCAGCAGCGTCCAAGAGAGGATAGCACAGATAGGAGGGTAACAGACAGCTGGTACCCTCCCTGCCCTATGTTCTCTACCAGCAGCCTGCTACCTTCTTATCTCCCCATACTCTACCAACTGTCTGCTACCCTCTATCGCCCCATGCTGTCTACTACCAGTCTGCTATCCTCCTATGTCCTACTCTACCAGCTGTCTGCCACCCTCCTATGACCCCATGCTCTCCACTCCTGACGCTGCTGGTCGCTAGATCAATATCTATACTTTCCTAGACGCTGACACTGCCGGACACTCGGAATGCTGTGGCCTTCTGGAGGACGTACTGATCGCTGGTGAAGGCTGCCGCAAAGTACGACGCAGACTCAAGATCGCATGCAGAAGACACTTCATGCATGCTGGAAGGCAGATCGAATGAGCTGGAGTATCTGGTCAGTTTTCTAGTCATTTTACATTCCATTTTTCTATTTATTTTCATTGTCCGTGCTTGCTTGTATTTTAGAACGCCACAGGAGATAGCAATAATTAGCCGTTTGGCTGCTCCATATGATAGCATACGGATCACCAAGGTTTCTGAAATTTTGCTGGGAGGACTAGGCAAATAACATTACCATGGAGAAGAGCACATAACAAAAATATGTCAGAGATTCAAGAATGAATCTAAAAGCTCGAGAAGATGATGAAAGTGAGCGGATGTTTGATAAACATGCCCGCTGGTCAGAAACGTGCAATCCTACAAATTCTCCATATTGTAAAAGAAAAGGCCAGTATATAGACGGAACCCAGCTACTCGTTGGTCCACGAGGTGTTGGCGAAAAGCCATTAGCCAAGAAAAACTTGTTGTTCTCTGAGCCAGAGATCGAATTACGAGCCGGTCGCGAACGCAGTGACCTTTTAACAAACAAAGAGGTATGAAATATCTCTTTCAAAACAGTAGTGAGCTATTTTCAGGCACGCGATCAAGTGTCAAACCGAAAATAATACCGACAGAGTGTAAAAGTACGGATTCGTCTTTGGGGGTAGGGGGGGGGGGAACGTCCTCATCCGTAGTTCTATGGCATGGTCTCTAGACAAACACCGAAACCCAAATAATTTTTCAAAGCAGAAAGATAGTCCAAAAAGACTTCTTCATTGCTGTCGTGCCAAAGATTTTAAAAACAAGATCGAAATTTTCTACGACTTTCCGTTTACGCTTCTGGAGGCACCTCATCTGCAAAATGAAGCACCAGACGCAATGCGTACGAGAATGAGCGATATTTTTAACGTACACATCACACGTTGTTGGTGCAGATCGGACTCTATGGCAACACCAACAAATTATTATACGACAACTGAAGCCCAAAATAGCAATAGACCACGCGGAAGTGAGTCACACGATCTCTAACTGCCAAGCCTTGACAGGAGAGCCTCTCGTGGAAAACGAGTAATGTCAAGGGGAAATAAACGGTGAGAAAAATTAATGAGGGGAGCCACAAAAAAGAAGTGAATATAGCACTGGACAAATGAAAAGGAAAGGGTGAGGAAGAATCAAATGCAAGTGTGCTGAGTTATGGGCAGATATCATGACCCTAGGCGGGACTCGAACCTGCCCCCTCACGCTTTCCGACCGAGTGCACTACCAGTTACGCCCCCAAGGCCGGTCATTCACTCTGTGCACAACAGCTTTTTGTGCCGAAGCCTGGCAGACTCATGGGTTTAGCGTGATGAGCCGGCTAGCTGATATCGGCAGAATGCTGAAGGCTCTACATGTTTTTGAAGTTGCTTTGTTATGATGAATCAACAGTTTGTTCAACGCCTCAGCTTGCTCCCAAAAAGTTATCACAAGGATGCTGCGTTATGGGCAGAAGCCTGACCCCAGGAGAGGCTCAAACCCGCACTTCACGCTTTTCGAGTGATTGCGCTATCTGTCAGAATCAACAGTTTGTTCTTCACCAAAAGGCCTCTCGAGTGACTAAATAAGAAAGCATTTTCAAGCAAAAATGCCCCCCCCGCGAGGGTTGGTGAGAGCACACATTGAGACTGAACGGGCATTTCAAGGAAGAAGACCACAATATTCATTCAGGACATGGTGCTCACCAAAAATTGTTACAAAGAGAAGTGCCGCGCAATCCTGATGTTTCACAAGGTATTTAGACACATCTGCATGCTACCAGACGGTATTTTTCCTCCACAGCTACCAGTCTATCGAAAACGGGCACCATAGGGGTGGCATGGTTAAGCTAAACGAGATTTATGCAGGAGCGGAAATGGTAAGCAGCATCACTAGTTGCGGTTCCGTTTAGTATCGGTATAAATATTGTATGATAAGTCCACCGTAGCAAAGGGATGCAATAATGAGCAATATCTCCAGATATCCCCTTCCACCTGCTCTGGCAGTCATCCACACGCCAGACCATAGCCAAACGCGCCACTCGTTTGCGTTCTCCACTCTGGTTGTTTTCTACCACTGAGTGCGTGTTTCTGCGGGGATTCTCGCTGTCGGCGCAAGTGCTGTACAATGAAAGGGTGGAGCATGGAGACAGTGCTCGGGTATCACTACCCTCCGCCCCCTTTCTTCTCGTTTGTGGGCGGAGAATGCGGCCCGCTACCGCAGCTGCAGATCCATTCGCCTCGAGCATGAGAACAAGTGTCCTGGAAGGAGAAAGCACATTTTTCCCACAACGGCGAAAGTGTTGCACTTGCACAGCCGCCAACCTATTCTTCTCGTATGAACCATCATCGGAGGTGGATGTACAGTTTCTCGTTGAAAGGACTGAAAGAAATGCTGTGCCTTTCCATGCCAAAACTTTGCTCAGTTCGCTTTTAACAGGTCATTAAGTTCTACTAGCCTTTGCTGCCATCAACACAGTGTTCACGAATGAGGCTTGACGTCAGTATAAGTGTATCAAGGCAGTAGCTTCCCTACGCATTCCAATGTGCTTGCCCTTCATTCCCTAACATTTCTAAACTAACTATAGAGCTAACGATGCAACTATGCAATTCGTAAGGCTCCGTACTAATTTGAAGGCAGTTGATACAACGGCCTCCTACTTAGCCTAAAATGCTAGTAGCGCTGTATAGTGGGGAAATGGCGAAAGAACGGAGTGAAACGGTCAAAATCCTGCGAAGAAAAAGCCTCCGTTCTCAGTGACTTGTAAATCGATTTCGGACGAGTTTCCCGTAGGCATCTTACCAATCACCGCTACCGAAGATACGGCTGCATATGTGTACCCATGTATGCATGCAGCATCACGGCCGCTTCATACCAATCCCTTCGCTTCATAATTTGCTTAGCAAATGAATGAATACGAGCGTCAGGAACGGTCGTCCATTTGTGGGCGGGCGGGCGGGCGTTTGGGACGTAAAGTTGTGGCTTGATAGGGCCCTTATAAGGGCACCTTCCTCGGGGAAACCGCTATGCAGCGCCTGCCCAGGGTCGCGGAATTCTATCCTGCCAGGAGTATTGATCCTAGTCGTCTGTAGGGATTTATCGTGCCAACTGCCTTTAAAGGCACCGCCCGCGTTCATTTGTTGTTCCCATCGTAGCTCACCCTATGAGGATGGTGGACATACTAACCCGCTCGTGAAGAGTCGGCCACCCCGCCCACCTGGCGACCACTACGCCCAACTTCATTTCTAATGGTTGCCTGATGGTGCGGTTGTTCCGCTACTAACTCTCTCCACTTCGAATGGTGAGAGTGAGGTGATAAGGGAAAACAGCTGATACCAACAAGTGAGAACTCGTGCGGCCGCGCCTTCTCTTCGCCTTAAGCACGTACAACCTCAGCTCGGCGTGGGGTCCTATATAGGGCATATCCGATGATTTTTTTGCATTTTTCTTCACTAATGAACTATTTGCTACCTTGTTGTCACTGTCTGAGCCCCATAACTCATCAAATTGAACGCGGGCGCTGCCTTTAAGATCATGAGCGCTGAGTAATTATCAAAAAAAAGAAGGCTATGAATGCATAGAGGTTTTGCAATACGTTAGGCCCTGAAAACGCCATGCCTCGGACGGATTAAGCGGACTACCAGGCTTGAGGCTATTGGAACTGAGTCTGGAATAGCAAAAACACCACAGCGGAGGATCAATCAGGTTACCAAGCTAAGAGGAAACTAGGTAAGCGTGAAAGGTGCCTTAAGGACAGTCAACTGTCTATGTAGAAAGTGCAAATGAGCAGGTGCAGGTAAGCTGCCCATAAAACGAATATGCCCTCTCATAACTGGAATCGCAAATTCGTCCATCCCCATGGCACCTTTGTCCCACCTGTAATTTTACATCGGCTACTCCGTCATTTCCACCTCAACATCAAAGGCCTATAAATCTCGCATATTCGGGCATGCCATAAAACGCAGTGCCATACTGGTAGCACTCAATTCTTTCCGACGACGACATCTCAATAAAGGACAGGTTGGTAGTGTTGGCAGCTCTCGATCAAAAAAATCTTATGATCACCGTTATAAATAAGAGGAAAGCAAGCATGATTTAATAACCTACGGTTAACGCTTGTTTCTAAGGTATGGGTACGGAATATACTAGGTTGGCAGGAAAGTACGGGAGACCTTGCAATAGTGTCCAATAGGATCTGTCCATTAATTGTTGGGTGCAAAGGGGGTACTGAATTTTTTCGGATATTTTTGCATTTGAAATGAAAAAGGTACTATTATCAAGGGGTTCCTCCGTGCGCGCAAAAATGCATATCGGCATACTTCATCCTTACTTGTCCCGGTAGAAACGAAATGTATGGACGTTTCCACGCATACAGGGTATCTCATGTTCAGAGTTCGTGGTGAGAAACATGTCTGAGGTGACCGGAACTAAAACTGCAGGAGCAAAAGTACCAAAGCGGAGGAACATTCGGATTGAATGCGAGCCTATAGTATAGTTTACTGCGGAGAGGCGTGTCCCACGAGATGAATTTGGCGCGGTGCCAAATCGGTTATCTGTCAGTGTTTGAAGCAAGAAACAAGACTGTTTCATATCGTGCGTATCACTCATTTTCGTGCATATCACTCATTTTCCACTAATTGTTGTCGCATAGAAAACGGATTTGGCATCGTGGCACACTCATACTGCCTGACACGCCCCTTCATACGGAGCGAACTAGAGCACCAGGGAATCGATCGGAAAAGGGAAGCCGTCACAGTGGAGTTTTTCGCAAACTACCGTCAATGATTCCAACTTTCCAAGTTGTCAAAAACGACCAGCACTACGCTTACATCCCTCACATGCAGTAGGCCTGGCTACGTACTTTTTTTGAACGTAGCGTGGGAGGGACGATTCGTGGAATATTGAGAGTCTACCGTTTTGAAGTGTGTTCTAAAAATACATAGTCGAAATGTCCCAGAATGAAAGTGTCCCTCAAAAAGCGCAGCCACGAACAGTTTAAGTGAAGCAAGCAGCCACGCCCACCACATCTCAGAGATTTCGAGTGCACTTAGAAAGCAAAAGACACACAGTTGTCAAGCCTTTGAGGCAATTCTCAAAGTTATAAGTGAGAAACCGAGCCGAAGCAAAGTGCTGTATAGAAAAAAGGGTCTTGATGAACATAACGTCAAATGCGACCTTCCAGAAAACGTATAAAAGCTGCAAGAAATGTGAGATAATGAACCCCATACGAAGTCGTCTCCAGCAACGTGTTCCATGCTATACCTTCTCCAAAATTCCTCAAAAAAGAAGTATTGCCAAAATTCTGAGGAAGATGAGGGCTATGGAAATTGAATATTGAAAAAGAGAAAACTGAGGATTGTTAAACTGTGTGAAAATCCCACATTCAGAACCGAGTGCATTTCAAAATTGCTCTGTTATGCTAAGAAAAGCAAGAAAACATTCACAAGTACCGTCCACAGGTGCAGCGAAATGATTTTATCAACTGAATATCAAGCTTCGGAAAACCTTATAAATTCAAAGGTGGCTGAGAGGTGTTATGGCACCTTGCAAATGACAAACATCAATAAACAGTTAAAATTTTGTCTCACGCTGCTCTATATCTAGTGTGATTCGCAGCGAATTTGACCCAAATACTTCCGAAGAATTGGGCGTTAATTTGTTCATCAGTGCACTTAGCGAAGTGGTGGAGGGGGCGAAGAAAGACGAACGCAAGATGTCGATCCAAGGTGGGACTGGGCGATTTTTCGAGCGACTGCCGCTAAACAAACAGATTTCGTGTACGGGAGATCGCTGACAGACCGATGACGAAGAGGAAGGAACACGGAAAACGACAAACACTCGTCAACATCCATCACATACTTTAGTCCTCTTCGGGAGAACAATGGACTCCTTCTGTGACCACCGCTTGCCACGAAGTTCTTTCACTGTGCAGTACGACGACAAACGGAACCGACGTCGCTCGGAAACCGGGGTAAACATGACGGTGGATAAATGAAGTCTACGTTCTTGTTCGCTGCCGATGATGGGGTGTGTCAGTGAGGCTGGTTGGTGGCCAGCCCGTTCTCCACTAGATGTTGAAATAGGTAAGCGACAACCACTGGTGGAAAACGACTGATACAAACTATAGAATACAGTCTTGTCGCTTGTCGAAAGAAAAAGGTGGGCGCCGCTTTAAATGCATCCCCCTTGATGTTTCTCATCATCCTCAGACAAAAAGACTGTACACCTGAAACACTTATACTTCACAATGTACGGGGTCAACGACGGGTGATCCCCTAGAAGGGCATAGTGCTCCCCGCAACGGCATTGCTTAGGATAATGCAGAATTTTCCGTCCAGCCTTTCCTTCTAAAACGGTTTTTAGTATGATATATAGGGAATGTGAGCTGTGAGCTTAAGTTTTGTTTCTTAATGCGGACGATGTCGGGTACAAAAAAGATTAAAGCATTTGCCACCGGCGGATCGGTTTCTGTGACGAGCCAGTGTTTTACCTCCAATGAGAATCGTAAGGGCCTTTCAAAAGCGATTCAATCATCACACTATTCTGTAGGGGCCACATTTATGAAAAACAAAGGATGACGTTTTTCCCGTTTATCCAGCCCTTTTTGGGATACTGCATCATTTTGCTTCCATTCCGAATCGCGGTGGCCTATTGAATGCGATGTGGCCTATACAAGGAATTGTCGAGCTAGCCGATGTGAAAGTAAGAGCTCATATCCTCCCAGACGAAAACCGATTCACCGTCTCTGGAGGTAGAAGGAGTTTCTGCACGGGGGATCTGACTCCCTGCCGTGCGTAATAACCGTGCCACTTGCCACTACACCATCTCCGTCTCGAGGCCAGATTTGTCCGCCAAAATTCGTAAATACTGGTATCTTTGATTGCTGACCCTGAGAGTTGCCTGCTCATGTTGTTGTTCTTGTTGCTTAGTCTTTAGGCTTTAAGAGAAAAATCCGGCACTATTTACCCTTTAT
Organism: Cooperia oncophora; assembly: GCA_036418165.1. Taxonomy (NCBI): domain Eukaryota; kingdom Metazoa; phylum Nematoda; class Chromadorea; order Rhabditida; family Trichostrongylidae; genus Cooperia; species Cooperia oncophora. The sequence continues at coordinate 30,502 of MU912252.1, read as the reverse complement.
TGCCCAAATCATCCGGAATGGGCCAGTTTTTGACCGAATTTTTTCTCCGTGGACAGACTTGGCTCAAATGTTGTCTTTTGGGGTAGTTTTTCCTCCTGAGTAAGAATATCGCATCCGTTTGGCCCAAAATCTCCTGGCGCCCGCGCTACGGGCGCCGATGTTTTGAGTATTTTCGCCGGTTCCTGTTGCGCGAGCGCCAGGAGTTCTCGTGCCGAGCAGATGTGATATTCATGTTCAGTAGGTCAAATTACCCCAGGGGACAAGTTTTTAGCCAATTCTGCTCACGGAAAAAAGTCGGTCAAAAACTGGCCTGCTTTCGCATGGCCGGGGCAGTAAAGGATGAATTGTGCTAAAAAACCTTTTTCGCTCTATTAGTACCTCTGAAGAGCTGGTACGGTAATCTTTTTATTCTCCGTTTCCTCTTACCCATGAGGAACGGGATACCGTTGAAAGGGAGCTTCGTGTGAGGGAGCGACTAGGCTTGTCTCGACAGCCGAGAACAAAGGGTGATTGAATTTGGTCAACAGGAGCTGAAACTGTTCAAACACTCCATCGAGGGTGTTCTCACAGTGTGAACCAAAGATCTATGGGGCGATGCGCTATAGCAGAAAAATTGGGAAAATTAGTTAATTGCAAGGCTGATACTGCAATAGTTCCCGTTCTTCCATTCGACTGTGTGCTAGCTGCTAGCCACCCTTTGACCCGTGCAGGCTACACGTTCAGCGAAAATCTCGCCGGTGCTTTCTTATGAGTGCTTGTTTTACCCTCTCTGCATCTTGTTATCTTTTCTTTCAAATTTAGGATCCGCTTTCGGGATTAATTCCGAAGAATTTCTACCACAACTATGGCTGGCAAGTGGCGCCACTTGAGATGATCGCGGTCTAGGGATCGAATCCCGAATCATCCCCGCCTGAGCTACCAAATCTGCTTATTACCACTAATTAGTCAACTACTATTGAATCTACACTTGTACCGCTGATCAAGGCCGCAGTTCGCTCGTCACGTCAGATGTGTGACTGCTGGAAGGAGAGCGGTCCCTGTAGCGTAGTGGATGCCGCAACCGCCCGATAAGCGGGAGGTGCGGGCTTGAATCCCCTCAGTGGTGGGGCTTTTGCCCTTAACTCATCACATTTCTGATAGTATTGAATCGTTGTAGTTGTTGGGGCATCACATTCAAAAGCCACGGCGGTTTTGAAGGAAAAGGCCACATTCTGAAAAGTGATCCATCAACGACGATCGTAAAAATTCCCTGGGTGCTGACTTTCCGGAATTTTTCTTGTTTAAATTGCGCTATCTGTTTCCCTGTTTGGAGGCGCAACAGGACTACCATACAACTACTACTTCTGATAATTTAAAACAGTAGTCGATTGGTTGGTGGTGGCTACCTCCCCCTGCTGCCCCCTCCCTGTGCTCAACGCCAGTTTCGGAAGAAAATGGGAAATTTCTTGAGAGAATGGGAGGGAGTAAGGAAATAAGAACACTCAGAAAAAAGGTCTTTGATGCAGGGAACGAAGGAAACCATATGAAGAAAATTTGGGGTGGAGGTCGTACTGACGCATTTGACACAATGTCATTCAATTCACACATTAGGATTTCACTCTGTCCACAAGCGGTTCACACACCATGTCAGAACGTTGTGGAAAAATCAAGCACAAGTTCATCCAGGGTCCTAGCCTTTGAGTGGAAATTACGCTGCTTGAATGAGCAAAATTTCTCCCAGATTTACGAAGCAGTGATAGTGTAACATGTCATACTTCAAAACGAGTACTTTATTCCTAATAAGACGAGTTAGTGCTCCTAATCTCACGCCTTCTCAATGTTCATTTATTGTCGTTTTTTTGCAGACAGATTGTTCTTTGGGATGAAGATCATAGCACATTGAGGAGAAACCATAGAATGAGGCCGGCGCTGGAGTCGCAATCAACCGGCCCAGTAGGAGAGCGGGCATATGTGGGCGGAAAAAGAACTGCAAACGAGAAAAGAACTGGAGGAGAAGCAGCTTGTAATCAAGTTTGACGTGATAAAATTCGGAGGCGATTTGAGGCAATCAAGGCTTAAGGAACAAATTAGCCACGCTCCCACAGACGAACGCGTTCACGGCCTGTGTCCCGCCCATTCAGAACCAAAGACTGCACGATAAGCAAAACGTTTTCTGGAATGAGAGATAGAGGCAACAGAAATAAAATCGAACGAATCGGTCGTGGAATACAAACGTTTAGGGGTTACCTGAAGAAGCAATTCGATAACGAACCAGCGAGATAAAATGTCTTTCGGAGAAATTGAAAGAGTTGTTGGTTGTTTTTTTTGCTCGACTAGGAGTTGGCGTCTTGAGATAAGACTGGGCCCCCTTTTTCAAAGCCACAATCAGTATAAGAAATAGAGAGGGCAAAACCGAATGGGAGATAAGAGAGAAGATTAGCAATCCTTTCATTTCGAAGAAACATGAAATTTCAGCCGAACTCTGCCTTCAGCATTCGGTGAGTGTTCCGCTCATGACTGTCAACCGAGAGGCATTAGCTGGTTTCACATTTTTAGTTCCGAGTTTTATCTTTGCTAATTAAGTGTGCGCTACGCTGGACCATAAAGAAACTGGTCGAGCTGCTCTTGCTAATGCTTATATGGCTGCTGAAAAACAGGCACTCATAAGATAATCTCAATCAGGGATCCGGAGTTCCAGTTTCCGTTTTTGTTCCGTCTTCTCGAAAGCATGGCTTTTGATTGTCAAATGTCTTTATGAATTTCCGACTTCTGCAATTGCAAGTATAATTCGAGTTGTAAGATGCTCATCATCACCCATTTCAGCACCCACCCGCCGTTTTTGGAGCCGATCATAGCTCACACTGGTTCCCGTTCATCTTTATCCATGCTGGACTCGTTTCAAACTTGATCGGGAATCTCGAGTTATTTGTAAGTGGTGCCGAAATCCCGGACAGGCAAACAATAAAACAGACTAAAAAGCTGCTACTGGAAAGTACCACGGCTCTGCTCTCTGAGACCGGACATTCTGATTACCAGGGTAATTCAAGCCTAAAAACACTATGTGCAAGAGCAGCAGCTTGATGATGTCGTCTCCAGTACACCAAGTACCAGAGACGCTCAACCGAAAGATGACCGATGAGATGAGCTGGGTCATCTCGCTCATTCGCTCATTCTCATCTTTATCCATGCTGGACTCGTTTCAAACTGAGATTATATCCATTGACTCAAAGTGTGTTTCATTAAATAAAAACGGGTATCACAAGTTTACTGGCTGTGATGCCCTTCTCAAGCTTATATATGTATGTAGTAGGATTTTTCCCTGCTACTCAAGCATTCTCAAAGGAAGGGAGTTGGACATCGCCCCTCAAAACCAGAAAGCCTAGGGAAGTAAAAGTTCCACGACAGAGTCACTGCAGCGGCGATGATTCGCGCATTCGTCAAAGAGTCGTAATCCAACTGCAATGCTTTGAAATCGATTTGTTTATTTCGCACTGCAGGCTACCAGCGCAGGCCAGCTACTTATAGTCCGCGACCCAGGGTGCGCTCCATACCGCAGCATGCCGCGGGAGATTCCTTAACGAACGGTTTGTACGAATTATACATTTTCATGGCGGCCACCGACTACCGAAACCCTAATTCACCTACTTTGAGCCAATCTAACATACTCGTTGAAAACGTGTAGGTCATTATGAGTCATAGGCCAGCGTCCATCTCGTAAGTCACGGCTGGACTCTTGTGCCCGTGACATCCCACAGTGTCTGATAACCTTTGCTCCGACTCGACCTCTTTCAAATCTTTTGTTCGCGCGGCAATGAAAATGAAGGAATTTCTAGATGCAACTGCGAACATCTGTAAATTTCAAGTGGCCAAACATCACAGAACCTGCAGAGAATATAATCTGCTGATCCAGTTCCAGAAGAGTTTTGAGAGAACATTGAAATATTAGCGATCTATGACCGATTGGCTGCGGGTCGAACGCCCATTGACGGGCTTATTTGATGATGTCCACATGAATGAGCCACCAGTCCAAAGAATAACTAACATCGCGCCAATCCTCATCAACAGCCCATTCCACAACTCGACTTCCAGTGCAGTAGATCTGGGGAACAGTAATATTTCCAACAATCAAGCATAAGCTTTTCGCCGTTTAGGCAATCTTTTTGAAAGCGTCACGATTTACTTTCATCTAAAATTGCAGTGGCGTGGCAGCTCTCGGCATCAGGTGACTTGGGAATTCGCCCGGTAATCATGGAATAAGTGTCAATGCTCATCCTCTAAATCAAGAGTCGTTCAGGGCGTGGTGCGCTTTTCGAAAACGGTTTTTTGCATATTGTAGGGGCTCATGCAAGGACCTGAAAAGTGTGCTTCATTTTCGCTGCGCGCTTCCAGGAAAGGTAAAAAACGAGTGAAAAAGTTTCTAATCTGCTTCGCTCTGGGCCTCTATACGGCCTAGTTCTCACATTGCAAATTACCAATTGCTGAAGTGTGGGGTCCTTATACAGGCATTTCTGAATCGAGTTGAAAATGCTCAAGTGGCTTCCACGTGGTCACATGCTCAAAGGTAACCGGCTTCTTGCAAATGGTATTCATACAAACGATTAGACGGCTAGTAAAGTGAGCACGAATGCTAAAAGCGACCTAGTGCGGGTAATGTATCGAAGCGGACAGTGAGGGGTGTTGATGGTTCGGCTCCCCTTGCATCGCGGCTTTTTGCATTTTTCAGATTTCGCTGTTCTCGCTTCCATTAGTGTCTGCGCATGAATATAACTCCGCCCTGTGTGTACTCGATATTCCATTATGGCACATCTGAGTAGCTGACATATACCTCATGAGGTCAGTGCTATCAAGTATTTTGTTCCAACACACCATGTGGAGCAAGATTGTTAGCTGGACCGTCTGATCCTCATAGGCTATACAGTGGATCTGATTGCGAAGTTTAGTAACTTCTGGTGGCGGTGTCAATTAACAATTTGGGGCCACATCTTCTTTCCACTGAATTCGTTATGTACACCAATATAGGGAACGTTCACCGCTATTCTGTCGCCAAATTGCGTGGACGCCAAGAATAGGTGTTACATTTGTGATCAGGACCACTGATTACCACTAAAAACGAATTTTCGGCCAAAAACAACTGTTTTGACAATTCTTGTTGCTTACTGGTTTTCGGATTCCGTAGGCGTCAACGATACGCACGCTGTACGGAAAGATGTGAGCCCGCTCACCTACTGCTGACCAACGGTCACCTACAACCCGAAAAGTCAAGAAAATTTTTTGTCAAACTTGCTCCTAGGGTAATTCGAGCAGTCCTACATACAAATCTAGAACTTATTTCGTTCCAGTGCCATCCTGCACCGGCATAGCGCCGAAGCTAGATCTGTGCTTTATCATATAACAATAAACAATGCTCCAATAAAAGTAGGATTGTTCAGTTTATCGTGAATGTTTTTGTTAGGACCAATTATTTAGGCAAACATGGATCCAAAGAAAAATTGTAGAAAAGCAAAATTTTGTCCTCGGTGGGATCCGAACCATCGACCTATTTTTTACGTTTTTTTTATTCGTAGAAGCGCGCAGCGAAAATGAACCTAAGTTGGTCCTCGTATGTGCCCCTATAATACTCGACCCGTCTGACATCGGGAGGCTGGCGGCATGTTTTCGACTTAACCTGTAAAGGGTTATGCTTCTGGTGGGATACTTCATCTGACACAATTGTTCGCGCCTCTGTCAACACCAGAACAAGATGCCTGTGTTCAGACCGGATATGATCAGACCAGTTCCGTGCCAGTTTCAATGCACGCCTACTCTGACCAGGGATAAGCAGTGTAAATATACACAAGACATTTGAAAAATCACCCACGTGCCCTGAATGGGGGAACGACCTCCCTTGTAAGATAAATTGCTCCAGGGTGATGGTGACAAGACCTTACGGGAAACTCACTGGATTTATTTACAATTGCTTATTAAGGGCAGGGCCCGCGACCATTTGCCATCACAGATAGCGAATTAGGGATTTGCTTATAGACGACAAGGTAGTAACTAGATAGAGAAGAAAAAAAGCGAAAAAGTATGTCAACTGTCCTGCACCGCCATTTCGTCGTAGTTTGCACGCAAAGGAAGAAAAGGCATTTGATGAACGAGTCTCCCTAAAGACGTCGAACGAACCAAACCTGCCTCACGACTTCCGATTTTCTATTCGATAACCTGATCGCGGACCGTGTTGATGCGATGTGACTAGCGCGGTGTCTAACGGTGGCCAAACGATGTGCTAATATGGTATTTAAGCACTCACTAGGGAAGGTCGTCAGGTCGAAATGGCCCTTTGTAATGAGATGTAGCTCACTAGACGCGGTTTTTTACGCTGATCTCGAATCTGCCTTCGAGAATCTCTGAAAGATTATGAAGGTTTGTCATGACTAAACCAAAGGAGAACGGAGTCCGGGCGCGATTATCGCATAGAATAGCCGGGAACTCCAGTACTTATCAACGCGAGCATGTTGTAGTGGTAACGCCTGCTTCTCGGTATGCCATGGGGAAGGGGGGTTTGTAAGTTTTGGAAGGAACAAACCTCTTGCATTTTGTGGGAATGTCTCATTTGATCTAGAGAACACTCTAAACACCAAATGGATCCTTGCTATGGTCCATATTCTTGTTCAGGTTTCTTCAGAACTCACCGCTTGGGGCAGTGTTCCTAGCTCAGATGTGAGCGATAGGCACTTGATCGAAATGATGAAACCAATGAGTTCAGGCCAGTCTTCTTGTCGATTGCTTGTCTTTGGACGGAAATTGGTTTCGATACCGGAACTTGAGGCAGTAACAAATGAATCGCGTAGCAAGACGAGGTTTGTGCAGGAGAATGTATCTGCAGCTGAATAGGTGTGAACATCAACTGAACTAACCCATGCTTCACTTTTCGAAGTCAGGTCAAAATGCCAGATTTGGCTAGAAACCTCTACCTAGGCGTAGTTCGCCCCCATAAATACGAATATGGCACTCGCTCAGCGCGAAAACGCCTGCACTGCGCGCCAAGGGCACCTGTACATCTCCTAGATCATAAGGCACTAAGCGCCAGTAAGCGAACGCAAACTGTTTTTCAGGCAAGTCAAGGAGAGCGCTAATGTAGTAGTGACGCCACAACCACTTTTTGCCACGTTTGCGCAAGAAGCAAAAAAGTTAAGCTCAGCAGGGATCCGATCCCATGACCTGTTGCGTGGTAAACGCGGCTCCATAACTCCGTTCAGAGAATCGCTTTGCAAATTTCGAAGGCAGATTCGAGATAGCGTCCAAAACCACGTCTAGTGAGCTACATCTCATTACAAATGGCCACTTCGACCTGACGACCTTCCCTAGTCAGACAAGCCTGTAAGCAAATGAAGGGCCCTGAAAAGAGACTAGTTGGTCCACATGGAAGCCTACTCTTGATTCGATTTCGGCTAAGATTGTTTTCTTCAGAGCCTTTTTAACAAAAACTTTACCGGGCACTTGAAACGTCATCACAATGAAGCGCCTTTATCAAATATCGAGAGGATAGCAAAGGAAACTTACTCATACTGACTGAATTGCCTTCCGTTCCGACCAGTGCGTAGCGGAAAAAGCGCATAAACAAGTAAATGCATACAAATGCAAAAAAAAGTTTGTCTTTACTTAGTCAACCTGCTCGTCTTGGAAACGAAAGGAGGAATAAAATGCCACTACAAGGACATACTGCGCACTGACATCCCTAGGTGCTTGCCATGTGAGAGGTGGATGGGTCAGCGAAACATGGTGCTGCCTATCCGCTCCACCTACGCTGCCGCACGGCCAGCCACAGCCAAGAGTGCTTCTTGTCAGTGCCTGTCACTTCAGATTGCTCTCTACCTGTAACTGTGGGTTCGCTGCGATACCCTGGCGTCGACGGAAGTACTGCAATTTGAGCACAGCCCTTTTGCACACCATTGCAGATGCAGGCCCATTCACCTGGCAATGAGCGTCCTCAGAGGTGACTGTACAGTCTGTCGTTAGGGAACCCGTCAGTGGAGGTTGCCTGCACGCTGCATTACGCTTGTGAATCGTGAACTCTTTTAGGAGATGATAGGCCTATAAAGAATGCTAGCTGAGCCGGTTGACGTTTGTCAGTAGCCTGCCCCTTCGGAACTGTCTGTAGAAAGTTTACTCTCATAGAAAACATATAGGAAGAAATAGACATAGTGAAAGTGTGTAGCTACCAAATATCGTCATTGTGTACATGAAACTTGAGAGAACACCAGTATCTACCAATGGAAAAGGGGGAAGTGGAACGGGAACCACTAAATCCCTTTCACATGCGACCCTCAATTTCAAATTTAAACCAGCATAGTGAGTGAAAACTTTGATCAACTTAGAATGAACTCGACCCCACAAAACTGCTGCTG
>MU912252.1:0-12495 GCA_036418165.1 Cooperia oncophora | reverse complement strand
CTGCTAATTGTCCATAGAATGGCCCACATTTTCCAAGTTAAGTCGAAACGCCAGATTTGGATAGAAATTAGTCCCCAGGAGCAATCCAACCAGGGCACGCCATTGCGTTGTGATCATTTCCTGAAAAATACGACCCCCCTAATTCCATCTTCAAGTACGACCCCCCCTCCCCATGCTACCTTCCACTTTCCCTAGATTTCTCCCAACCTCCTACCACTTTGCCCATTTTTTCCCGAAAAATCTCTGGTTTTTTTACAAAATTTTGCTGTCGAGCGGGAGGGGGGGGGAGGTCGCAGTACCTACGTACGTCCCAAGCACGTCCAGCACTCTGGCGCTGGTGTAGCATACTGACAATACGTACGAGGAAGGGGCGATGATAGGAGCTACGATGACCGCCCACAAGGGCACCATATCCATAAAAAATAACCGCCCACAAGGGCACCATATCTATAAATAACCAAAGGACTCACGACGTGACGATCAATAAACAGATGAAAGTACATTTTCAGACCTTTCTGATCGCAGGAACACATGTGCTTGCGCTTAGGAAGCCCTATCTAGAAGTTGCACCTTCCCAACACCTCTGCCTGAAAGCCCTATGCATGGCGCATTGCAGAGGTGATGCCAATTAGAGCCCAATGAACTATTACCTGATATACTTGACGAAAACATGCGTTTTAGAAGCATACCAATGTCTTAAAGCCAACTGGAGATTTTCTGGCGTCGGAGGGGTTGATTTTTCGGGCCGTGGGGGAGTGGTTTTTTTATGATCACAACGGGGAAATTTTTCGAATAGCAGGCCTAGCGATAAAATGAAAGTTGTGCTGGAAAGTAGAAAGCTTCGTGCGTCCGGCACAGTTCTTTTTTTCGAAAGGCCGTGTATGAAGCTTGCCATGGATGTCCAAAGCGTGGCGACTTGTGGTTGGCCCCCCATGATCACAAGAGGATCACAAGAGGATCACAACGGTGAAACTTTCTAGAAAGGAAATGTTTCAGAAATCGTTCAATCCAGGTAACAAGAGCCAACCTAGCTCTACTCATTCCCACTTCCCCCTCTCCGAGAGTTTTACTTTCAACGAAGTTATAGGTGTTCAAAAGAGGGGTACTTTTCGAGTGTTTGGCTTGAAATTGGCTCCAGGTCGTAAAATAGCGCGCACCAATGCGCTTGTATTAGCGTGGGAATTGCACTCCTCGCGTGCGGCTGACCGCGAACAACTAGCATGCAGGCGCCATTGTTTCGCACAGCTGCGGCTGCGTGCCATTGCGTACACTGCGGATCTACAGTAACCTCACGCCTAGTTCCATTACTCGTTGGGGACGTAGCATCTTAATGAATTCTGTTGATTATGATTAAAGAGTGACATCTATGAGTATTTTTAGACCTAGAATCTTCCATCTTACATCTGCATTCGTTGTTCTTCATTTCTATCCTTTGTCATCTTCATCACCCTCTATTCGGACTCTGAAGCATGAGCAATCAATTGTTAATTGCGTTTTGCTTGTATTAAACTAACGTGGGACGCTTAGGCCGTTTTTATTGTCATGTTTCGTGGAAATGCGCGGCCTCCGAGGGATATTGCAGAAGCAGCACAGTTGCTCTTGAGTTCTGGCCCTCGTCATCATCTTCGGCTTTTGTTTTGCAGCACCTAAAATGCTATCAGCATCAGGAAATTGCGTTTTAGAGTCCGGCATTTTTTCCAGGTGTAGGTTTAGGCGACAGTTGTTTGAACTGTTGTTAAGCCGCTCACTGTATGAGGCACTCTTTTCTGGGGTTCCTTCCAAACTTCTATTAGCTTTTACGACCCCCCCCCTCCATCGGGGGCAAATACGACCCCCTCCCCGTTGTGATGATCACAACGATGGCGTGCGTTGAATCCAACCCGCTGAACATAAATGTGATGGTATTTCATTGCAATAACCTTTCTGACATGAGCTACGAGGGCAGCACAAGCACACTTTCAGGCCCCAATGTGGCCACAAGTACACTCCTTATCTCTGAGCCAGAGTAGGCGTGGCATTTTAACATGGCACGGAACTGGTTACTCGTGGAATACTCCAGTCTGGGACAACTGTCATCTTGTTCTCTGTTGGACAGAGACACGACAACAATTGTGTCAAGATGAAAATATCTCACCAGAAGCACACGCCTTCAGGTTAAGTTGAAGCACGCAGCCACGCCTACCCGATCTCAGGGATTCCGAGTATATGTGCCTTCAAATGGCATATACTTGACTTATTTCCCACTGCCAGAAGGCACGCGAATGAATAGAAAGCTGAAAAGTGCAAAAAATCTTCCGCGTGGAGGATCCGATCCGAAGTCCCCCCTTGCAGTGCCATCCAAAACACGCCGTGTTATCCACTGCTCCATCCGATACGCTGGCAGTGGTCGTGAAGGGAGCGCTGAGAAAAACATCACTCTTGCGTCGGTGCATGCCAAGTGTGTTACCACATGATACTTACATTTTGACTTTAATCGAATCTATTTTGAGGCCTAATTAGTGACCACCTCATAAACTATGCATGCTCGAAGTTACAAGCAGAAAGGAGCCCATTAAGGTTGTTAAAACCGCCCATTCTTGTCAAATTCTTTTCACTCAGTTTTTGACCTACCCAGAAACGCATAGCAAAAATGAAACCCATTTTTGTGATCCTTGTATGGACCCCTACAACAAGCAACAAACCATTTCCAAAAAGCGCGCCACGACCTGAAAGACCGCCCTTGTAAGGGAAGAGGGTTTTGTTCAGGGCGTTCTAAGAATAGCAATGAGTCAACTAGCTAACACTTTTTTCAACCTCGTTACTTATGTTTCACACTCGCGGATTATCTTCAGAAATAATGTTTGCACCTCCTCTGACCAAGATCGTTGCATGCACGAGAAGAACAGCAGCTGTACGATTCTACCACTCCCGTCACTTGAAAAGGAGCAGAAATGAAGCTGAAGGCAACCGGAGTGGACTCCACACTTCACCCTCGCTAACCTCAATGCAGCACTTGTAAAAAGGTTCTGCAGCTAGCACTTAGTCAGAGGTAGAGCAGAAGTGAGAGGGCTCGGACAAGTGGCACGTTTGGCCGTGGTTAGGCGTCTTGCTGGTTGTGTTGCCCGGTAAGCAACCGGATATCGCTACTTTCCAGCTCCATTCCCGTTCATTACTCAGCTGTGAGCATGCTTTCGCAGCTGCGGGGCCATTCACATCGTGACAAGACTGTGGTTGTGAGTGTGCGAAGTGTCTTCAAGGAAAATTACACAGGTGAGGCGTACATAATGACAAGCAAGACTCCCTGCTCCAACGATGCTCCTCTTTATTTGATGTCGCCGCAATGTGTCGGGGCCGTGTCCGGAGTAGCGACATGAGCCTTCCTTCGACTTCCTTTCTCTGCCCTTTTTGGGATGCGACAGGCGTCCTACTTCCATTCAGGATCGTATAGGGTTATTGAATGCGGTGGGGCCTATGACTTGCGTGGCCAACCGAATGTGTAGGTCACTATTTTTTCCTGCCAGACCAATTTGTTACCAATTCCTCAGGGGTAGTATGCTTGGTGGGCCGGGCGGGAGCCGTTCATGGACTTAATTCCCGGACCACGCGCTCCACTTACCACTTCACCGCTTCTGCTTCACCCATTAGGGATCGGCTACTGAGTGATTCAGACTACTGGTGGTGAAAACGGTGGATGGGCTCATTCCACCCCTCTTGACCAATGGACGGCGTACGCTGAGGACTCCCAGCTAGGAGATGGGTTGCGTTGATCGCTGAAGAGGAAAGTCGTATTTGTCTCCGGTTTAAGGGCTTTGGGTTGTTGTTTTTTTCTGTCTTTCCTTTTTTAAATGCGCTATAACTCCCCTACCTTTTAATAACTCAATAACTCTCGACAAGAGCTCGTACCACAGGAACTCTCACCAACGGCAGGACGTGCTTTGCTCTTGACACCATCGCGACGGATTTTGATGATAGTAAAGTATGTAGCAGCCAGCGCTCTATCACTGTCTACCTCGTCGTGGAAAGATGCAGCCGTCCAACATCTCCAGAAAGCCTAGAGTACTTGCATAGCCTGAGTAGCGTACTACACTCAGAACCCCTGAGATGCGGTAGACGTGGCTGCATACTTGAACTGGACATGGCGCTGGCTGACCTTTACGGGAGATATTTTGATTTTGGGAAAGTTGCATTCATGTCTTTGTCCTACACAGAACAATTTTACAGCTGCCTCAGAGTTAAAACCACGCCTACTCTGTCCCAGGGATGAGTAGTAAACTTCTTTAGGGAAACCCCATCAGAAGGTCGTACTTGGTCGCTGTGGAGGTGGGTCGTGTTTGCTTTGAGTAGACATTTCCCGATCCACAAGGAAATTTTTCAACACTTTATCGGCTTTTTTTGTGTTTCGTATGTGCCCTCAAGCTGCCTGCCGCCGCCAAGAACTAGCGTAAAACTATTATTTCTGATAATTCTCGTCAGTTGGTTGTTAATGAAGACCTTTCTGTGCTCAAAGCTAGAAGTCTTTTGACGAAAACTGGTCAATGTTTCGGAACACTGAAAAAATGGCTAGAAAGTTAAGAAAAGTAAGGAAGACGGTATTAAGGATAGGGAAGTGGATCGCAAGACGAGGAAATGGGAGCCGGGAGGGAGGGGGTCAAACCGCACCGCCATTTCACATATCACGTTGCTATATCCTCGGCGGAAAGCCGCTGCCTAGTTTATGGAGACTTGTGATCTGCTCAGGACACGTCCTCCCGCTGAAGGAACTTTTCGTGCTACGATTTCACCCCACCCCCCCAATTTCGTCCTCCGCTATGATTCTCCCCCCCCCCCTTTTTTCCCCAGCACCTATCATCTTGCCAATTTTCCAAGCTTCCCACCACTTTTACCGCAACATCCCAAAAATTTTCCATTTTTTCCCCAAAATTTTGCCGTCGCCAAAAAACTTGTCACCAACCAAATTGTCCCCATTTGTCACCAACCAACTATACTACCTTCAACTATCGAAAATAGGAGTTGTTAGTAGTTGTGTAGTAGCTCTTAATGTTAGAGCGCGATAAATCCCCAAAACGTGTAGGATTATTATGCCCAGCAGGTGCCCGTGAGAAGCGCTGCATGGCAGCCTACTCAAGGAAACTCATAGCGCTCCATCAGGCCGTAATATACCGACCCGGACGCCCACGCGCCCCCTGCCCATACTTGTTCGATGCTTGAGGAGATTAAGAAGGAGGGCACAGAGAAGGAAGGAAAAGAAGGGAGGAAGAAAAAAGGAAAGAGAAGAGAGGCTCCGCAGTTGACAAGTGCCCTAAGATGCGGGTACTCGTCCAGAATGGCTTCCCAAGTCGTATAGAACAAAGGTTTCTTCTCAGTTTGTGACCGTTTCACTTCGCTTTTCGGCATATTCCCATAGCACCCGTGCTAATGTTCAGACCGACTACCAAATTATTGTTCCTTATGACCTTAAACATCTTCCCCCGAGTAGAGGAGAGGGATATAACAGGACAAATCAACTACCAAAAAATTTCCCATATCGAATAGACCCACCTTCCATCCATTCGTGCCCTGGAAGATACAGTAAAAGAGCAGTGTCTGATGTGAATGGCCATAGCCACGCTTACCCCTTCACACCGTAGGTATAACTTTTAAGGGTAAGCTACGGGAGCAAAGTGTTGTTTATGCCTTCCCCGTGAATGTGTTCACGATCCCTTCATCATAAGATGAATTGGGGTCCCAACAACATTTGAGAGTAGCCTCCCATGTGAAATTCAAAAATGCCCACTTTTTATGCGAACCACCTTTTGTAGTTGTGCCCGTGAGAAAAATATCTTCTTCGCACCACACCTGCCTCCCCCTCCCCTCCCCAAATGATATGGTCTAACAGGAAGTGAGAAGACTTTCGTAAGGACATATATCATTAATATCGTGACACGTAATGCCTCACAACTTGTGAGAAATACATTCTGCTCACGGGACTTCTATACATTATCGCCAATATTTGCATCTTTTCCATCTCTCCCAGCTGCGGGTCCCGCCGCGCGCAGATCGATCTTTCACCGGCCGCGGCCGTTCGAGGCGGAGCTACTGAAAAATTGAAATATTTGCACGAGTTATTGATCATACTGTGGTCTTTTGCCTTGTTTTAAGTTACTGGGACTACAATGACTCTGATTATACGCTAGATAATATGCTTAGAACCAACCTGAGATACAAAATCCTGCTCTTAGTAGTCTTGCGATAATTTTTATTCACATGATTCCATTCTTGCTTCTCTGTGGTGTTTATTTTTTGTTCTTCGTTCGACTAAGGTTGTAAATTGCAGCATCCTGTAATGAAGAGCTTTATTATTCAACATTTATCCTGTCGTGGTCGTTCAAGGCCTGCTTCTTTTTATTTTCTAACTTGTTGTCTTCAGGATGCGGGTACTTCTTACGGTGTTAATAGCCGTATCATCAGCAACAGCCTTCGATGGTGTTGTATTCTCCAGTGAGCAGCAAATTACGTGAGTAACTTTTGAAACATGATTTTTCAATACTCTCAGTTTTTATTACTCAGTTTTATTTTCACGGGGAAATCATAGCTGGCTGTAGCAATCGTAAACTACTAGCTTCTTCCCGGATTTTTCCCCTTGATTTTTTCGAAGAGTAACGGGTTTTCCTTAACATGTGGCCTCTTCACTGTTGCAGTTTTCGTTTGCTAGGAAAGGGCTTCAACACAGAACAGGTTCTCTCTGACCCGCTCTCCTTTTATTTTCTCAATCTTTTTTTCTGTTGGTAACGTGGATTGCACATTGTTTTGTTTTGAGCGCGGTAAAAGTCTTGTAGGTACTATAATTCCGTAGAAATCATACTGAGCCAAGTTTGGAGCTTTTTTAGTTGGCTGTCGAGAAGGGTCGTACTTTCTTTCGGGCTTTATGGTACGCATGGCGATTATCCCGAAAAAATCTTTGGCACTGGTGTTTGTACATGAATCGAATTACACTCAACAATAAAACTAAAGGCTCTAACATAGTCGGGGGGGGGGGCAGGACACCTCAAGCTTATTCCCTTTCAACGCATCGGTCTTCTGTTTTTCTCTGCACTCCTTCATCCGTACGGCTTTCATAGTTATTGTGCCCCCACGCATTCTACCTTTTCACAAGTGATGAGTGGCCAACCTACCCTGGGGTCCCCTCACCCAAAAAAGCCATATCCTGACTCGCATGCTTCCTGCATCTTTCGATGCTTTGGCAATAGCTGTCATCTATCTGTCTGCATTACATAATCTCGCAACAGGATCGCGCGCAAAAGTTGAAACGTAACCGCGAGGTGTGAGAATCCACTCTGCGCGGTGTCCCCTTCTTGAAGAGCCTAGGCTTAGAGCCAGACGACAAGCGTCGCCGAAGGAAGGAATAGAGAGGCGCTGGCGAGGGTCCTCCACCCCTCCCCCAACTGCATTAGCGCCTAAACGAAATTCTACGAAGTCGAGTACTAAGACTGAGTGGGTTTCCGAAGCGTGCCAGTAAGTTTGCAGTTTCCACCATTCGCCCCTGGATGCCGCGTCTATTTCTAGCGGTCGACGTCATGTTGGAACGGTTTTGTCAGATGAAATTCGTTCATCACGTTTTCAGGAAGGAATTTCCGACTATCGAGAACTTGATATCAACTGCTTCACCAGAAAAACCGGTCGTCTTCATCGTCAATCCCGACTTCACATTAGGTTAGTTGCTGACTTTCTACCTTTTTCCAATCGGGAACATCGAAATTTTAATTTTCAACTCTCAGTCAATGAACTGTAAACAAAACAAAAGATGACAATGAGCGAGAAGGATGTTTTTGAAGAATCGTGATTACACCAAAGCTTTCCATTTCCTTATATGGTTATTGCCTCAACACGCATGGCATACATACCCGAATTGAAGCAGTTTACTGTTTGTATCACTCGCTTTCTACAAACTATTGTAACATAGTCACTTCGACAACTGGCAAAAAACGGGTTTGGCGCCGCTCACACGCATACCGCCGGAAATGCCCCTTCAGCCGCAGGGAACTGAAGTATAGGTCCGTCATAATGATGATTGTATGATTCGTGTATGATTCGTCATACAAGAAAGGGGCGGAAAAGGCTTGTAGCGGCACATAGCGCTGCGTTCCACTTAGCTATGCGTGTTCCACCCGATCTTTCCGTCAAATTGCAAGTTCTGTACGTCATAGGCTAAGCTAGAGGATGAATCGGAATTTGCAGCTTAGAAAGTGTGGCACAGAATAATAATTTTCTGTCAAATAAATATTACACAAAATGAAAACCGCTCGAAAGTATGTGTGTTGCCAACGCGAAATGTCCTTTCAGATTTGATCAGGATAATTTGAGGTTTTCGATACAATAAAATTTCTTCGGCATTGTTTCGAACCACTCAATGTATATCTTTTTGAAAATGCCTCGCCTCGGAAAAGTGGGTATCTGTACTAGAGTGAACTGACTATCGGATAAGTAATTGAAAACTCAGTCCAAGTGGCCCGGATGGCTCATGTTGTGGTGAAAAAGTGGCCGAAACAGCCCCCTATGTGCTTTCTGAAGGCATTAAATTTCGACGAAATATGGAGACTGATTATTAACATGTTCCAGTCCGCGTGACACACATGGTGTTTCATACGTATCTTTCAATATGGTCTATTTAGCATTATTTCATGTTCTAAAGTTACCCTAACACGTCTTTTGACAAGGAATCTGCCATACGCAGCAGGATGCTTAGTGAAGCTTCCATGTTTTTCAGGGCAGTTCTCGCGAGAGGCTTCAGCATATTCGAAGGATAAGCATTTGTCCGGCCTTCCTGCCACTGTGAAGGCCTCTTCTCATCATGCTTCGCGATACTTCCCGAAAAGCTTCCATGTATGTGTCGTCGTTTTTCGTTGATTCTTTTGTGTGCAGAATCTTCTGTTCACCTACGGTATTTAGGCTCCTGATGCAGTCATCATTGCATCACCAGATGCTTTCACTTCTGGTGCTGCCCTCTATATCCTCCAGGGAGAAGACTGGAAAACAATGGAGAATCTCGCAGAAGCTGTTCTTCCAAAGTTGGGAAGCAAGTACACTGCTGTGATTACGGCTAGCGAAGCAGTGTTCGGAGATCTGGTAATTTTCTAGGTCTGGCTAATTCAGATTTTTTTTCTATAATCGTATTTTTTTAGGCAAGAAAGAAGCGTGTATTGACATCTGATATGGAAAACGACGATGCGGCGCCATCAGGATCCCCCTCACCAGATGCTGCAGAAGGTATACCGTTTACAGGAAGATCTACCGATTAGTTAATTTGGATATGAGCTCTTGCGTCAGGTCCCGATGTCGCTATGCCTCTGAATTTGCCTCCGTACAACAGAACTGAGTACCCTTCTGTGAAGCCACTAGGGTGAGGTTTTTTCTTCATTCTTTGTCTTTTGAATCCATGATTAGTCACTGGAATTAATGTATTCGTAAACCAAGGAACCTTTGCAGGTATTCCTAAGAGAAGTGTTATTTCAATCTTTTCGCTTTTTGATCCGACCGAGTTCCTCACATGTGCGCTTGAAAGCGCACACGGCGATCATTAATATCTATGCATTTCTTGAACAAGGCGGTCTTGTCCGCGGGTACAGAGGATGGACCATTTTTGCGGCCTGCGCACCGCCCAGTACGCCCAGGGCTCATTTCTGATGGTTACATGATGGTCCGCAAAAAAACTGATATTATAATACGAGCAGTGATAACTCGTCCAAGCACGCGCTCTCTTCTCTCTTATGCTTGTACGAGTTACGGAACGACAAGGATCTTATCTCAATCATTTCCCATGAGTTTCTCCGCCTTCCCCTGCACTACTGAGCTGCTCCTCTCCTTGTCAATCGTTGTTAAGCCCATAACATCTTCTATCGCTTAGTGTGACTACGATTTCTCAAGTGTTCTCAACCAACTTAACCAAAATGTTGTAGTGTACCACACCTATGATACTTCAGTGTCTGAAAAAGGTGTGAAACATTTGAAATGTGTTTTAAAAAAACTCGAAAAGGCAAAAATTCTAACAGTCCCTTCGAATCATTTATCTAACCATTTAGTACTTACTATTAGCACCTTCGTCCCATTTTTCATCAATGGTATTGACTTTAAAGAGTACACGATTTATTCATTTGTATTCTCCATATTTATCCTTTTTCGCCTCAATATTTTGCTTCTCTAATGAAAGCTATTATCCTTTTGTTTAGCGCAGGACTGGGATCGTGTCTTTTGTACATGGAGGGGGTTAACATTGTTGTGCAGAATGCTAAGAGGGCCTTTGCCACAATTCCGATACGAGCGAATGAAACCACATGGTCAGTTTTCTTGCGCTGCTTTTGGAAATGGTTTTACGTGGAGCCTAAAATACATCTTCAGGAACTACGCGGATGGCGATGTTAGTTGTGTCAACGGTACCGTAGGCGAATACAGGTACGGGAATTCAGTCGATTATTTTACCTGCAATGTGTAAACACGTTCATTTTTATCTCATTTGAAGATTCACCGTACGTATGAAGCTCAAGTCAGACGTGGCTGATTCTAAGAGTCAGGTCAAGATAAGCTCTGGAAGTCAAATCATGTTCACGTGAGTATCAAGAATTTCAAATATTTGGGAAATGATAATCTCTTAGCATGATGATGATTTCTCAAGTTCCGATTAGCGGGGGCTCCAATATTTTTATTCACAATAAACATGCTAGTTTTTTTTCTTTCACCATATGTTTATAGATATATGAAAAAAGAACGTCTCAGGATACATGTCAACCGCGAGACCTCCCTCCTCCCTTTTTTCTACCTCCTTCTCACTTCGCTCTTCCTTTTCCTTCTGTCTTCATCTCAGTGGACGCTATGGGAAAATATCTCTGGACCCTCGTAGCGAGGGTAGCGGTTGACAAGTATCCTGTAACTTACGAGAAAAGCTAATAGTGTCTCTGGAGAAGCGCACTATCCCGAGCAAGCGTATAAATGAGTGATAATCGTTACTTCTTTCCTTTTGGAATGCGCCACGCAGTTTTATTCCATTCACAGTTCTAATGGCTTTCCAATGTGATATGGCGCTTACAGTGACTCACCAGCTCGATTTGAACAATCGACTTGAGTTGAGAGCTACACAGTTAGAATTAGCGCTTTATCATATCTGACGGACCTAATACCAATACACTGACCCCTGAAGAACGAAGGTGTTAGGTCTGATTGGTATTTGGTCGAAGATTTGCTCGCAGGCCTTGTGCGTGGGAGGCAGGCTGCCTACCGCTCCACTACCTCGTCTTAGCGAAAATACGCTGGTGTGGGTTTATTCGAGTTACCTTCTGGTACTTGTTGAGAAAAATTTTTTACTCAAAAACAATTGATTTTTTTTTAGTTTCGTTCTTTTTCATTAACCGTGTTATCAATGTCTGGTCCGGTGTCACTGAACTTTTTTGAGCATGTTTCTTCGAATTATTTCCATCTTAACTTAGGCTCGTTTTCAACGGAACAAGCGCAGGTTACTGGCAACTTAGTGATGTTATCGCAAACAAGCTATCTGTTGAAGGAGTTTCCCAAGGTTTCCTCAGCGGGGTGAGTTTCATCTTCTTTTCGGACATGTTTCAAGCGATTAAATTGTTGCTTAAAATGAAAGTAGAACTTAAAATAGAACGATAAAAACTATTTCCATAACCTGTTTATATTACAGACTGCAACTGCACAGGAGAAAGCCATCTCTTATACTTCAGTGCAGAATGTTGGCTTTAACAGTGTACAAGGATTCGCTATTGCTTGTAGTGATTCCCAAGCAGCATTCTTCAAGACCAAAAATCAAGACAACGTTTTGATCGGCATATCCCTGTACAATACAGAGGTCAGTTTACAGTTGATTTTGTCCTTTAAATCTCCGTGAGCTCTCCATATGTTCTATTACGATTTTCAAGGTTCAACCGTTTGCCGTTTATCCGGACAAGAAGACTCAGCAAATGTTTTTCACCAGACAAGTAGATGACTGCGTGGGAACTTTTTCAGTTGGGTCTTGGATGGGTGCGTTTTTTGAGTGTTTTCTTAGATTTATATTGCTATTGATGATCTTCTCCCGAGTATGATGGTGAACCTAATTCTGTAATGTAGCTGCCTGCCACGACGTCTTCTTACCCATCCATGAGATGAATTGCTATCACTGAACCAGTCGGCTTCGCCGGCTGACACCGGCGCGCCTCCTTCGGAGATAGAGTACGGTTTCGTCGAGCGGGCGCCTTTACCTTCTTCCACACATTTCATTAGCCGCCTAGTATCAGGCTTTTCTTTTACCTGAACAGGTGGTCAACATTCTTTGACCAATAGCATCATACCTGCTCCTTTCAACACTATTACGGTGTATGGAGTGGTGGTAAGGAGCGTTGATCAAGTGGACAGATGAGAGAAAAGCCGGGTATTAGTCGAGCATTTGATCATACGAATGCAGGCAGGCGCGATGGAGCCACGCCCCGCAAACCGGGCCGTATCACATAGGAACTGGCGTGCCTGGATTGCCGGGCCGTATCACATAGGAAC
>MU912251.1:39731-52583 GCA_036418165.1 Cooperia oncophora | reverse complement strand
CGTGTTTGTGTGTGTGTTTTGACCGGAAATTCATAACTTTCTTCAAAATAGCGATAAAGCGCTCAAATTCATAAGTGATGTAGGGGGTCGGGCAGGAACATTATTGTGGGTGGCAGGAAGTGATAAGAGCTGATAAGATACCATACCGGGCTTAGAAGGGGAGGGTCACCAACTCCATAGCGCGGGCCACAGCAGCGATGGGGCGTTGGTTTCAAGAGGTAAGATAGGGTGCAGGATGGGAACATTATTGGTGGGTGACAGGCCATGATAACAGCTGATAAGATACCACAAGGGGGCTTAGAAGGGGTTAGTTGCCTAATTCGTAACGTCGGCCACAGTAACGACCGGGCGTTAATTCCAAGAGGTAAGATAGGGTGCAGGATGGGAACATTATTGGTGGGTGACAGGCCATGATAACAGGTGATAAGATACCACAAGGGGGCTTAGAACGAGAGGGCCACCAACTTCATAGCGCTGTTCACAGCGGCGGTAGAGCGTTGCTTCCAAGGAGTGATGTAGGGGGCAGGATAGGATCATTGTTGATGGGTGGCAGGAAGTGATAACAGCTGATAAGAAAGCATAAGGGGCTTCAGAAAAGGAGGGTCACCAACTTCATTGAGCGGGCCACAGCGACGGTAGAACTTCCAAGAAGTAGAATAGAGGGCAGGATGGGAACATTATCGGTGGGTGGCCGGAAGTCATAACAGCTGTTCGGCTGATAAGATACCATAGTTGGAGAGGAAGCCTTAAAAATTCATAACAGGAATTGTGGTAACACGGGATCTGCTTCTAGCACGTAACTCGGGAATTGGTTTTACGAGACAAGTTGTGTGAACTAGATTTTGTAGCCCAGAATCAATGGGCAAAGCCGTGGTGAGTTAAGATGTTTTTATTCTTCAGCGATGTAGTTGGAACGACCGCTAAATCCACGATTTCGACAAAAAGTAATAGCTCAAATTGTTTGCCATTGAGGAATTATATATGTGCAGATATATGAAAGCTAGGCTGTCCTATTTCCAACAAATGGTGGGTGTTCTCAGATTTTGATAAGCAGCCGACACTGGCAAATGTTCATTAAAAAAGAGAAATGCAATACAATCGGCCGTATTTCGAAACATGGGAATTAAGCCAAGTGTTAGTGGGCAACACAGTAATCCCGACAGTGACCATGTTAACCATGCGCGCAGTAGTGCGCGACAGCGACGTAACGGTAAACTGCAGACTTCGCACTTTGAGCATCGCGCTGTGGTCATCCCCGGCACGATTACCCTGAAGATGCTGCGCGCGCTCATACGGTCGCACAACCGCGAAGTATGAAAGCGGTCGTATTTTGCATAATCGAAGATCAGGCGCGCACCTGACGAAGCTCAAAGGAAGCAAAACAGATGTTTCAATTTGAATCGCTTTACATGACTTGCACAGTGCTCGCTGTTATAATGTATACATCACCCATTCAAGAGCGAAAACCCTTTTGGTCTCCATTGTGTGTAATCTTTTTTTCAGATGTCAATCACTGTAAGGAATGTAGAAAGTCTCGCCGTACTCAACCAACTTGATGGGTCACATCCAAAAGCTGGCCACAGTGCTTCACCAGAACGGTTCCACTGATACAACCGGGAATTATTTGAAACAACCAGATCCATTTCCCTGTCGCCGTTTCCCCAGATAGGGTACTCTGTGAGAAGCGTTGCGTATAAAGGTGCCGTTTGCTACGCATTGCTGAAGGAGCACTGTGTATAACTCACAAAATGCCACATTCTAATAAGGCATGTAATTGCAGGACCCGCAAAATGAACGTGCAAAATTGATTGAATTGCTACGACATTGATGAAGTGTACAGAAGCTGTTTCCAACTGCTCTCTTGAAGAAGCCATTTCGAGCGCAGAATGCTTAAAGTTAAGGAAGCGGGTACACTTTAGAGGAAATGTCCCCATATTGATGGGCGAGGCGCCTAAACATGATAAGGAGACGTTTGTTCCTCCTTACTCGACTTTACCTCCAGTTCAACGGAAATTAGTGGGAGACGCCACATCATAAACATTATTGTACAAGATTCGATGCTTTTGTGAGTATAGTGTGGTGATATTCCCATGTTGAGTTCATAGTAGCCAACGTAAGATGCTACTCGCTGGTCGCGGTGGTTGATTATGATGCTCTAGCGCCGAAACCGCGCCGCGACCGCGCGCTCGCAAAGGCCGGATGCTCAAGTGCGAGTCTGTAGTTTACCGTCACCCCGCGACAGCCAGTTGTGCCATCGCAAAATCCGACTTGGATCGCGTCCGAGAAACTTTCGCTGGAACATTGCTTTTCGCTGAAAAGGTTATTCAGTGCTCTGATCACAAATATGATATTGATTTTTGGCGCTAGCAGGCGCCAATTTGACCCCACCATCTCGCCAAAATTGATGGAAACTTATCAGGGCATATCATTAGTTGGGGATTTCGGTCGGGTCCGTACGACAACCGCCTCCCTTTTTTTGAAGGGGTTGGCATGACTTCCCCTGTTCCCTCTTCATCGAGCTGTCGAGCGGGGGAGGGTAAATAGCACATGTGAAACGCGCCCTCTCTACTGTTTCTTAGATTTTCCTCAACTTCCAACTAGTCTTTCCAAAATTTCCCGAAAACTCCTAGTTTTGCCTAGAAATTTTGCATGAATCTAGCATAAAACAGGAAAGCAGGAAAGCCACGAAAAGTCAGCAAATTCTCCCAAAAGGTCAAGAGGGAAATACGATCCTTCTTCCAACAACGAGCAAATGCTTATTCCCCACTCCACTCTCCTCTTCCAACAACGTGCAAATACGACCTCCGTCCTTCACAACGTCCTTTGAACAAGAAAAATCGACTACCAAAAAAAATTTGTTCTCGCAAGGGAATTGTTTGAACTTCCCATGGAACTTTGAATGGAGACCTAGGTACATCGATAGAGCCTCGAATGCTGATTACGAATATGCAGATTAAAAGTGCTACGGGACCTCCCAGACGAGATCTGGGTGGTCAAAGTTTGAGTTCTGGCTCGTAAGCGCTGCTGATGCGAGACCATTACCATGAGGCCACGGTGGCACTGCTTCGGCAGTGCCACCGTGGCCTCATGGTAATGGTCTCGCTTTCAAGTCAAACTTGTGCGGGTTGCATCCGGCTGATCTACTACGCTGCCGCAAAGTATAAACGCAGCCTAACTGGATCTGTTTGGTGGACGGTCAGGCCTCTCTAGTTGGCAATCTGATCGATGTGACTTCTAATGTGCCGTGAAGCAATTCACAAAGTCAGCAGGTCACGCTTACTTCGCCCCTTTGTTGCCTTTTTGACAATTAAAAAACAACCATGGGAAAGAGAAAACCGCTCTTGACTCCTCTTGACTTTATGCAACATCGGACAACTTTGTCCCACAAATTTCTTGAGAATGTTTTCAAAGAAAATGTGGTCGCCATCGTTTCATAACCAGGGCACATCAGCCGTAACTTTGGTTGGGTTCGTATGACAGCCACCCATCGAAGGGGGCATGGTTCGACCCCCCCCCTTCTTCCTTTCTACTAGGTCATCCCATTCAAAAACGCCGAAGGTCTTATAAAACGAAGAGAAAAACAGATAGAAAAGTAATATTTTGGCTTTGAGTTCAAGTAGATCCCTCCTTCACCAATGACCCGCTCCCAGTGCCCGAAAGCGTTTGGACCTCTGGTACCTTCGGTTTTTCAACAAGTGCGAGTAAATTGCTGTTGATGCCAATTTCGGCGAATGACAAAACATTGTAGCGTTTGCCGTCGGAGAGTACCCTCGACTGACCAGAACAGTTGGAATCGGCTTTATGTTGAGCGAATGGGGCGATTGAACCCAGGTCTCAGTATTGTTTGTGTCCCAGCACTGCCCTACAATACAGTTACTCGGGGTCTGGCACTATGACGAGCAATGGTGGCCTTCTTGTAGTTGTGTGGCATATACCGACAGCGACGATTTATTCTCTGTATAGAGCCGCCTGAAAGCCACAGTGTGGGAATCCTTCGCTATGATGATCATCCACTTGCGCCCACGTAACTCCTCATGGTAGAACTCGGGCGGCTTCTCATCTGCATTCATACAAAATTGACGATTGTGAGTTTTGGCTCGAGGTCCAAGACCACCCATATTTCATCTAGGGCCGGGGTGCGTTTTCACAGTCGTGAATGACATCTCATGCTGAGAACATTACTGCTAGAGGCATAGAATCGGTACTGCGTTCGTGCTTCTACAAGAAAATTAGGTACCCATGCGCACACCCTCTTGACCATCCTCAGTTTATCGGACATAACTCGGGCAGCAGTTGCAGCTGGGATGTCAGACTCGCGGGGAAGCTCGACAAGGTCCAGGCTCTGTGATCAGACATTCAGCGCTTGACTTCATCCACCCTTTTTTCTTGTGCAGGATGAACATTATGGGACCATCCACGACAACAAATTTTTTCCTTTCTTCCTTCTTCGGGCTCCTGAACCAAACCTTCCACCTTGTATTTCGAGAAACACCATTACACACAACTACTGGTCCGGCGCAGGTCAAATTTGAGCAGCGCACTTTCCTCTTATGACGCCTGATTTGAAAATCCGGCGCTGATTTTCACCACTCAGGCTTCTTTTCAATTTCTCGAGAACTTCTTCTGTGGGTAGGTTCGCCAAATTTCACAGATACACAGCTTAAGGTACTAGCTTCCAAATGGTATAGTAGCCCGCTGCTCTATCCCCTTTGCTTTTCTGCCATTCCTCAATACAGGGGGGGGGGCAAAAAAAAGTACTTCATTGACTTTCGTGGCGCTATAAGTTACACTTTATAAATTCTGATCGGACATTTCTACCACCATATTAAAGAGCATATTAAATACTATCATGACACTCCGCCACAGCCTTCTGGACGAGCGCCATCGAGAGATTCTGGCACGCGACCGCGATGTGGTGCCTGAGATCAGCGAGATAGTCGATTTCTCCGCCACCGTAGACCACCCTATTGAACTCCGCCCGAACCGGGTAATTGAGGGGATTCAGGTCAGGTGACCTACTTGGATATTCCATCTTCTTTAGGTACTCAGCCCCCTTCCATTCCAAGTAGGCGAGAGTTTCTCCAACGCCCTTCGATTCCACGTGGTGGCACCCAATGCTGTAGCAGTACAAAGTTTCCAAGAAGGTACGGGCGACGACATGTGGGGAGGATATTCTTCTCGTTGCTCGATGTAACCGCCAGCGCTCACCTTCAGTCCGGGGTCCACGAAGAAAATATTGGTCTTTCCATTCCAGGTACCTCCGGTCCATACCATCAACCCGCTCCTTGACGACTGCGGTGAAGATGATGTCCTAGACCGTAGCGACGTTGTCGGAGCTGCTCGATGTTGGAGGTCTTCCAGATTGAGAGTACTAGTCTCCAGGTAGCTACCCATGGGTGACTCCACACTAGAAGTTTCGCAGCTGTTTGGAGGTGACATGAATTCCAGCTGCGACTAGAGATGATCTCATATTTTGGTGTACATGAAGGTGATGGGCCAGCTCCTGCTTATCGAGGAACATCTTGGGTATCTTCCGCCCTGGTACTCGTATCCACGTCCTCTGTCTGGGCTGCGAAAACTTTGCTGATATGTGACTCGGTCGAAGTGACTTTTTTTGGCCCCCTTGTATGTCTCCGCATGTTTGAGTGGATGACCTAATATTTGCAGTTAATTGAAACATACGAGGAACAAACTAATGCTAAGCTAAGAATTTTCCCGGGCTTCTTAGCACCTTTCGGCACTGAACACCATCCAACTAAAGAAGCTGTGCATGTACAAATGAAACTCGAAACCCTAATAGAACCACAGGACAGGATTCCAGCGTAACTGCTCCTTTTATTTACATGAGGAGTCTAGCTCGGGTACAAGATGTTCCAAAAAATATAATACGTTAATAGAGCTTCAGCAAAGCCATACGGCCCATACTCAAAAAGATGGAAATGATGCGATCTACAACGACTTTTCATTATTTCCTACCAGTGTTGTGTTAACTAAGCTAAATAAAAATCCACAACTTTTTTTTTGTGCCTATATTGGCTACCATTAGTAGACACAGTGGATCCCCACATACAACTATGTCCAGATTCGCGCGCGCGGGAAAAAATTCGAGTGGCAGCCGGCATTAGAGCGTTTTTGCCAATAGCCTTTCGAATGAAGCGCTTGAAGAGCCATAACTTTGTCGGAGGTAGACCGCTGGGGAAAGGTAGAACGCGGTTCGAAGAGCTAAATTTGGGCCTCTAATATGTACTAAAATCTTCATAAAAGCTGCCTCATACGAGGAATATGCGAGGAATATGGGAATTTTCGGAATTAGACTTGAGTTTTTCTGCTTCGCACGAATGTAATTTATTTCCGAAGTAAGTATTTGCAAACGTGAGAGAAATTTTGAGAACGAGAAGAATTCGTATTTAATAAAACCAGGTGAATAGCTTTCAAATATCCGGAGTTTATGAGATAAATGCATTTGAGATTTATTGGGGAAAACTCAGAGCACCGCGAAAAACGTTTCCCGTGTACTACTTCTATTGAAGGGCGCATCTGGAACGGATCTCGTCGTGAAACAGAGCCAGGCCTTGGTTCAGCGCCAACTGGCTTTATCTCAGGATGCGCCATGCATTAGGCTCCCTCACAGAGGTAATTGAACATTCCAATTTTTTTTGGTGCTACTGACACCACTGCGCTGTTCAGGGTAGACTGCCGTTCCCGTTACGATCCTCCCACATCTCAACGGTCGGATACGATCTCCTATTTTGGGGACCCCAATGATGGTGTGCCCTGTTCATAAGTTAGCTACCCAACGGGAAAACTTTCATGATAGCTGGGCAGCGCGATCATCAGCGTTGGGTATGATCCGTTGCGGCGCCCTTGAGGAATACTTAACGTGAGGGTAGATTGCGGCCTGTAGAAAGGAGCTTTCTCATCGGAGAGTATTAGTTGGGGGGCGGGGAGGAAGATTAAGTGGTACAAAAATGATTAATCTTCCTTACTGCCAAGATAGACTTGATTGAGAAGCAAATAAGTGAAACAGGAGCTCACAAATGAAAAGTTCCGCCGTCGATTCTTGCCCACTGGCGTACTCGTCGAACGCTCATGTTGATAAGCAGTAGTGGATCTTCTTCAACCCATGGATAAAAATCACGGGTGTTGGATGAATCACTATATCAGCTAGAAAAGATAACGGCTTTATGACTTCGTAGGCCAGCATCCTTCTTTGTGCGCGGGTTTTTTTGAATTGTTCTATCGTACGATAGTGCAAGCTCTGATGACCCCTTCAGTACAAAAACAGCATTACTTTGACTCAAGCAATACAAATACAATTTACAAATGCAAATACAGTTTTCTTAGGATTAGCAAGCTAATCCTAAGAAAACTGTATTTTTTTGAATTACAAATGGAATGTGATGAATTGGAAGAAAACACCTAATTCGAAGTAGTCTATTGGTTGGCATGGCTGAGGTGGTGAAGCGGTATGTGGCACGTTTACACTGCGCACGTTTCGGGGATCAAATCCTGGACTGGCTGCCGCTCTGTCCAACTTAGCCTTCTATTAGGTTGTTGCATAAGTTCTTTCCCCCGACTTTTTTGTAAATATCTCAATAGCGAACCAGCCTGAAGATTAGAGGTATGCACCATCACCATCCACTACTCGACGCCAACGCTCAGGCAGCTTGTCGATTCCATCGTCCCAGAAGGACGGGGGCTGGGACCCGAAGAAGGCCACAATGCCGCACAATCACCACTGTGACATGGTTTTGCACTGGTAATTGTGCGGCATTGTAGCCTGCAAATGCAGGGTGGGTGAGTGATAGCTAGTGTGGTGAAAGAGTATCATGTACACGTCACGCACACGTGATGACGAAATACCAACCTCCATGCAAACGAAATACGGAAGGATCAAAACAGGGGGGGGGGGGAAATTTATGCAACAACCTAACACCATTGGTACCAGATTCGTCTGGGAGGATAAAACACTGACTATTAACTGGCCCCGCAAGTCATCGTTCGGGCCACCTCACATGATAAACCACTACAATGCCGCATTTCCAGGTAAAACGGTCGCATTTTCATTGTTTGTACTGATCTGTCCTCCAGCCTGGTTCTACTTTTCACTTCCTCTAGATAGCCGCATCGGTAAGTCTTACAAGAGTGTTTCAGGTCATGACGCGCTTTTTGGAAATGTTTTGTTGCTTGTTGTAGGGGTCCATACAAGGGTCACAAAAATGGGTTTCATTTTTGCTATGCGTTTCTGGGTAGGTCAAAAACGGAGTGAAAAGAATTTGACAAGAATGGGCGGTTTTAACAACCTTAATGGGCTCCTTTCTGCTTGTAACTTCGAGCATGCATAGTTTATGAGGTGGTCACTAATTAGGCCTCAAAATAGATTCGATTAAAGTCAAAATGTAAGTATCATGTGGTAACACACTTGGCATGCACCGACGCAAGAGTGATGTTTTTGTCAGCAAACCCTTCACCACCACTGCAAACGGATCGGATGGCGCAGTGGATAACACGACGGGTTCTGGATGGCACGGCAAGGGGGCACTTTGTGGATCGGATCCTCCTCGCGGAAAATGTTTTGCATTTTTCAGCTTTCCATTCATTCGCGTGCCTGTGTGTCTGGCAGTGGAAATAAGTCAAGTATATGCCATTTGAAGGCATATACTTGTGGCCACATTGTGGCCTGAAAGCGTGCTTGTGCTGCCCCTCGTAGTTCATGTCAGAAGGGTTATTGCAATGAAATACCATCACATTTATGTTCAGCGGGTTGGATTACCCCTAATTTCTAGCCAAGTCTGACGTTTCGACCTTACTTGGAAAATGTGGGCCATTCTATGGACATTTGGCAGCAGGCGGGGTCCACCCACCATGGATGACTGGTCTTGGGATGGTATTTTCTACCGGTAATCAGGAAAATGATGCAGGCGGCTCATACAAGTGAGCCAGGTATTGTTCTTTGCGAAAAGACATGACTGAAGGGTTATTTCAGTGCAAAGACCAGTCATCACCAGTATGCTAGTCGGATTATTGGCTATCATCCAGGCGCGACCATCTCTACCCCATTTTTTCGAAGTTGAGTCAGAAC
Organism: Cooperia oncophora; assembly: GCA_036418165.1. Classification (NCBI taxonomy): domain Eukaryota; kingdom Metazoa; phylum Nematoda; class Chromadorea; order Rhabditida; family Trichostrongylidae; genus Cooperia; species Cooperia oncophora. The sequence continues at coordinate 43,501 of MU912251.1, read as the reverse complement.
CTCGGATTTCCTCAAGGTTTCGTTTCTAGAGGTTGTTTGACCCCCTGAACACGAATATGATATCTATTTCGCACGGAGAGAGCTGTGAGTCGCGCTACAGGTGCAAATTCACTGCGCCAGCCCACCCGCAAGAAGAAAAACAGTGAAGGAAAACCTCCATAACTCCGCTCAGAGAATCGTTCCGCAAATTTTAAAGGTAGTTTCGAGTTCATTGTGTCAAGACGAGTACAATGATATGCACTCACTGCAAATGGCCAGGCTGTCCTATTGGCCTTTCCTGGATACTTGCTTTGATACTTTGATGGTCCTTCAACTGGCTTGATCTTCAGTGGGGACCACAGCTCTTCCATAACGCACGATTTCTGGCGACTTGCATCCAATGTGGTGGACCGCGTTCTCTGAAATATTTCAAAAACGAGTCGGACCAACGCGTTGGTGGTCGTCCCAGAGGCCGTTTTGCGTTCCTTGGGAGCCATTCTGTGATGCGGAGACTCCATCTGTCATCGTTGCGGCGGAGCAAGTGACCAGCCCAGCGGTGTTTGCACTGCGCCATATACTGCAGCGGATCTTTCAATCTCGACCGCTCCCTTAGGTCTGTACTTCGTAGACCTTGTTGCCATTGCTGGCGGCGGCCGACCTTCAAAAGACATCTCTCCAGTGCACGATGCGTAGTTTGCATTGCCTTGGTGATTGTCCTGTTTTCAGGCCAGGTTTCGGTCGCGTAACACATCGCTGGTAGCACCGTGGCGTCGAATATCGAGGCTCTTAGGTTAGGGTCCTTAATTTGCTCCGTTACTTCACGAATCGTTCCAAAAGCTGCCCATGCTGCACGCCTCCTGCGGCTTATTTCAGAAGAGATGTTGTTCAGCATGTTTAGCTCTCTTCCCAGATACACGTAGGAATCCACTCTTTCGAGAGCAACTCCTGCCAATTTCACGGTTCCCGCGTCACACCAGTGGTTCACCATCATTTTCGTTTTGGACATATTCATTTCCAAGCCAATCTTCTGACCAATCATGTCGAGCTCGTTTACCATCTCTTCCATTTCGACTGTGTTATCGGATATCAGAACGATATCATCTGCAAAACGGAGGTTGCTTATCCTTTTCCCGTCAATCAAGTATCCTTTGTCATCCCAGTTGAGGTTTGACATCGCATACTGTAGTGCTGCCGTGAATAACTTCGGGGATATCGTGTCCCCCTGCCGTACCCCTTTCTCAATGGGTACTTTTACCTTGCGCTCGAACAGTTGCAGGGTTGTTGATGTGTTCGATAAACTCTGTTCGAGCAGGCGAATGTAGGCAGAGGGTACTCCGGCTCGCACAAGGGCGTTGAGAACAGCATTAACCTCCACTGAGTCGAAGGCCTTTTTGTAGTCCACAAAGACGAGGACAAGTGGAAGATGGTACTCGCGGCTCCTCTCTATGAGCTGTGTTACTGCCTGTATGTTGTCCATACAGGAGAAATTCTTGCGGAAGCCGGCCTGCTCTGGTGGTTGATAGTCGTCTAAGATGCGTTCCATACGGTTGAGCAGTATTTTCGTGAACGACTTATATATCGTCGAGAGCAGACTGATAGGCCGGTAGTTGGCAATCTCCTCCTCTCTGGCCTTTCTTGAACAGAAGAACTGTTCTCGATTCTCTCCACTGTTCTGGAATCATTCCTAATTGCAGGTAATGACTGAAGTGCTCTGCGAGGAGTGTGTGAAGGGACTTTCCTCCTGCACGAAGAAGATCGGCAGATATGCCATCGGGTCCAGGAGCAGTTCCTTTCTTCATCTTTTTGATCGCATTTGCAACTTCCGCTTCCAGAATAGGAGGGGGATCTTCAGCAGGCGGTGCAGAGCATCTAGGGACGTTTGTGGAAGAGCGGAAGAGATTCGTGTAGAAACCACTAAGCGATTTCCTAGATTTCCTAGATGTTTGTATTCTTCCATCCTTGTCCATAAGAGCTGAAATGACATTTCTTTGATCGTTCAGATCTCGTTTGCAGCGTTTGATGCTCGATCTTGTTTCTGCCGCCTTCAGCAGTCTAGTTCTTCTGTAAGCTCGGAGTGATTCTCTGACGGCAAACCGGCATGCCTTGTTGATGGTGACTTTTTCCAAGTGCGTGGCATTAGGGTCCATTTTCATTGCCCTCCTTTTTTCCAACAAAGTGGTTGCGACATCATTGAGCCTTGGGCTGGAATCTGATTGCGCAAGTCGTGAAAGCTCTGCGCACTTGGACAGACCTTCGACCAGATGTTTGTAATCTTCTGATGGGTCGTCCAGCAAATGCCAGCTATGAGCCTCAATGCAAGCTCCCAATTGCTCAGTGTTGTAGGAGGGATTCCTCGAAGGTAAGGGCCTATGCCTGTCGCGCTTGAATAATTTCTTCTTGAGACATACTTTGGCACGTATCAAACGGTGGTCTGAGCCAGTATCGAATGACGGCAGTACTGATACGTCGAATAGGCTCCAGCGTCGATTGGTTAGGATGTGATCGATTTCCTTGCGCGTTTCTCCATTTGGACTTTCCCAGGTCCATCGCCGTCCAGTCGGCTTCTCAAACATAGTTTCCGTGATAAAGGCGACATGCAGACAGCAAGTCAAGCAGCCTTTCTCCGTTCTCGTTTCGACTGTTCGTTCCATGGGGCCCGAGTCGCCAATCGCCGTTGTGGTTCGTGCCTATAAGGGCATTGAAGTCACCAACCACATACTTGTAGTAAGTTCTCTCATTCTGAATCGTATCTTCCAGAAGCTGGTAAAATTCTTCGCGTTCTTCGTCAGTGGCGGTGGAGGTGGGTGCATATCCATTGATAATGGATATGGCTCCTTGATCTTTGGTCAGCAAGCGTAGAACAGCGATGCGTGGACTGATGATTTTGTGAGAGTCTACTAGATGGACCACTGCCTGGTTTATGAGAAATCCAACTCCGCCGACATTCTTGCCATCCACCTTGGCTCCAACAATAAGCAGCTCGTTGTGATCGGTTTTCTAATGGTTTCCGTTCTGCCCTTCGTTTCTTGTATAGCGATAACATCGTACTTGATCTGACGACTCCTCAGCAGAAGTGTTCGGAGATCAGCATCCGATGCAATAGTCCGACAATTATACGAGCAGACGAAGAGGCAGTCCTTGTGTCGTTGGGTGGGGGAGTTTCCGGGTTTCCGATTAATCTGATGACGTCCTGATTCCCTGACGAGATTAGATGGCCCCTCATCGGTAGAGGCAACTCCTGACGTCGTAGAAGAGCATATCCGATGTACGCAGGACTGGGGCGCTATTGAAGCTGTTTGAGCAGAAGAAGTGGCTTAGGTTACTCCCTTGTTCCTTGCTAGGGATACAAGAAAGCCGCCCATACACACATTACTGTGCGTACTGCGTAGCCTGAGTTACCGTTTTAGTTTATCGCGGTAAGTCTCTTGAGACTTACCGTGATAAACTAAAACGGTAACTCGGCTACGCAGTACGCACAGTAATGTGTGTATGGGCGGCTTTCTTGTATCCCTAGCAAGGAACAAGGGAGTAACCTAAGCCACTTCTTCTGCTCAAACAGCTTCAATAGCGCCCCAGTCCTGCGTACATCGGATATGCTCTTCTACGACGTCAGGAGTTGCCTCTACCGATGAGGGGCCATCTAATCTCGTCAGGGAATCAGGACGTCATCAGATTAATCGGAAACCCGGAAACTCCCCCACCCAACGACACAAGGACTGCCTCTTCGTCTGCTCGTATAATTGTCGGACTATTGCATCGGATGCTGATCTCCGAACACTTCTGCTGAGGAA
>MU912251.1:2037-39631 GCA_036418165.1 Cooperia oncophora | reverse complement strand
GCCGTTTGTACCGTTGGCCACCATTAGTGGTGTACACCCTATCACCGCGGTGAGGTGTACATGATAGGTTTCCTGGATGACACCTTACAAACCAACACAGTTGTGTGCAGAACCTTGTTTCCGGAAATGTTCACGTCTCGTTGCGTTAATACAGATGCAAAACTGCTGCCGCAATGAGGATCCGAACGCGAGTCCCACATTGTCGTGCCATACAGAACCCATCGTGCTATCCGCTACGCCATCTGATCCGCAAGCAATGGTCATGAAGGGAGCGCTGACAAAAACATCACTCTTGCGTCGGTGCATGCCAAGTGTGTTACCACATGATACTTACATTTTGACTTTAATCGAATCTATTTTGAGGACTAATTAGTGAACACCTCATAAACTATGCATGCTCGAAGTTACAAGCAGAAAGGAGCCCATTAAGGTTGTTAAATCCGCCCATTTTTGTCGAATTTTTTTCACTAAGTTTTTGACCTAACCAGAAGCGCATAGCAAAAATGAACCCCATTTTTGTGACCCTTGTATGGACCCCTACACCAAGCAACAAACCATTTCCAAAAAGCGCGTCATGACCTGAAACACCTCCCTTGTTAGCTCTCTCTCTCTCTCATCTCATGTATGCTCTACTGAGTTACATTCAATGCGATTAGTTCAGGCAGAGCTCCGATCATTAAATTCGTGTGCCATATCGTCTCTCACGTGTACTTCACCGTCCTTTTGACCGTCGTTGTGCTCAACATCACTCATAAAATGTGAGAATTATTCTCAAATTGTAAAGATACCGCTGCTAAGATAGGCGTTCAGGTACGAGGTTACCTCTGTGATTCCGAATCCTGTGGAATGGATGCTTTTACTATGGTTGAGCGGTAACTTGGTATCAGAGTTGTCAAACGTTGGCGGTGGCTCGGGCCTTGGAATAGTTAAGGTAACATTTCTAGTTTACATGTCGAATTCAAACAACGAAAAAAAGAAAGAAATAGAATAAAACCCTTCTAGGAATCACTAATCTTCACTAAACACTAATGTTTTATGCAACATCAAGGAGGAGGGAACTTTATCAATTCGCGTATAAGCTCGAAGAATGAAAAAAAAACACTAAGAAACTTACTTCAAAGGAAGATCTCACGCTTTTTGCTTATTTCTATCTTGCATCAAAAAAAGAGAAGAAAAGAGAGAGAAAAATAGAAAAGAAAAGCCATCATGTTCGGTCCACCTTTCCCCGAGTCAGAACAAGCTTTCATACCAAAGACAACTGCAATAAAAAGAAAGAAAAAACACGAACCTAAGCCAATTTCCCCTAGCAGCACTCGGAGCGATCCAAGTAATAGCGTCTGGGCGCGCTCTGAGGCGTACCGACGATCGTGTCAAACTTTCCAAGGATTTGACGTCGAGCGAGGATGGGGTCAACATTCTCGATCATCTGTCACAAATATTAATTTCGCCAAGACCGCCAACAACGGGTTGATGCATGTGCTGCGCTATACCAGGCCCATTACTCCCCATTGCTGAAGTTTCCTAAGGTACGACTTGCACTGCCTAAACTTCCTCATGCTCGAGACTGCGCAAAGTACGGTAAATGAAGGAAACAGATAGCACAAGTAGAAGGAGCGCTACGCTTCCACGGTTCCTCATCGGCAGACCTTTTGTTTGACAGGTCTTTTGCCCCAACTTTTATGAGCGATACTTGACCTCTGGAATAGGTAGTTTTTCAGGAGGTGACTTTTCCACTGAGCAAGGAAGTTAACGATTTATCTGAGTCAAAGTTGGTAAGGCCGTGTTCATACTTCGCTAGCTTAGCGATTCAGTCGCAAGTTTTGAAAATCGCAAAACTGCAATCGATGGCGTTTCAATCGTTGTTCAATCGTTGGACTGCTATAATGGCTTAGTCGAGCACACCAGAACAGGACTTTGTCAAAACATCGCAGCTTTCCAACGATTGGTGGTCGAACACGTTACATCGCATTTGCGCGAGTGAATCAATCGATTAGCGAAGTATGACCGTGGTCCATATCAAAAGAGTAATAACTCACAGAGCGGGGTCAATGAGCCTTATTTCAATGACTTCACACTGACATAAATCTTCTTACTGCTCCTTTTTGTGCAATAATATGAGGAAAAGTAAATGGCAGCGATCTGAAGTGAACTAGGATAGTAAGTAGGGAAAATTCTTGCATATTGACATCACAGGCGCTGTTAGGCACGGGCAGGGGCATTTTGCTTCCCATCATCATGTGTCAACCCATCTAGGTAGTCTTTTCTTGAGTTGACACGTTTTAACATGGTGGCTGGAGTATTACTATGCTAAATAGAAGTAGAACAACAGTAAGCTGTTCATTCCATATAGATATATGGATGACTTGCTTGTTGTACATAACCAAACTGATGGTGAAGTGGATGAACAACTTTCTCAAGTTTATCAAAATACGCTACAATTGAAAAAAAAACTCATAAAAGGGAAGTTTCCAGCAATTATTTAGATTTAGCAATCAATATTACTAACGGTAAAATTAATACCAAGCTGTATAATAAAACGGATGATTTTAGCTTCAATGTTATTAGATTTCCCCACAGTGACACAAACATTTCCCTTATTAACAAATCCTCTGTTATATATACGGAAACGTTGAGGTTAGCAAACACTTGTTCTTTCTTCAATGTTTTCGTAAGCAAAATAACGGATATGGTCACTACTCTTTCGAAAAATGGCTACGAAGAAGAATTTATTATTACTAGCATTGTGAAATGTATTTACAAAAAATAAATTTATAGGTTACAAATACTCTATTGCAAATAACTATAAAAAGATGAGTAGACTGGTTAGAGGTGTTCTCATTGGCAGCGGTGTTCAACACTAGCTCTCATTTTACCACAAAATTTTTGATTTAACCTTTTTAATCCGCTGCGACAGTGTCTTTTACTCATTATTACCTTAGTTTGTTTAGCCCATCTACAACAATCCATTTTTCTTCCTCTTACACCAATCTTGTACTCACACCGGTTATATCCTTCTTTCATTTACCTTGCACAGTTCCTTCTTATCTTTATTGCATGGATTTTGCATGTCAACTTTTTTTGCATTTTTTCTCGCTATATCCTTTTCTTAACTCCTTCCCCTAATTAGTCCATGTCCATGTCTCAACTCTATCGCACTGAGGAGCCCGGGGGGTTGGTAAGACATCGATGATCCGTCTACGATAACGGGCGAAACGGATCATCTGTGATGTTGAGTGTATTCCTTTCCCCAATATTTGTTTTTCTTTGTTTCTAATTAGACGAGTGCTCCAGCTTCACAAGGGTTCACAACTTTCACCAGAATGGGACTTGTAAACCGGAAGCAGTGAAGCAGTTAAAGTTCAAATGCCCCCCCTCCGCTTCGTTGCCGAATTGCGCCGACATTTCATTATAATCACTGAACTCATTCAAAAGCAGAGGGAAAAACGTCTAAAACTCTGTGTTATTAACCGTTCAAAATAATCTGTACACATTTTGTCAGGTTCTGATACTGGTATTGTCGGCGGCTGCCATAGCTGTGCATGTACTCGCATTTCTCCTTCCCGCCGTTGTCATGACCCATCTTGACAACGACGAAAAGCTTCATTTCGCCAGAACTATGCTCTACCTCAAGGTATTTCTCTCCCAAGATTCGTCAATCAAGCCTGAGTGCAGAGTTTCAGAATCAGCTATTTGCCTTTGCTCTGCTGTTTGCTTTCGTTGAATTCCTCGACTTCCTTACAGTACACCACTTATTTGGACCATGGGCTATAATTATCAGGTAATTTTACTGGATATATCACCTAATCTCCAATAGTTGATCTAGTCTGATCCGATAGTTAATCTCGAATAGAAATCAGTCGGGAGGGGCGTGATGAGCCCGCTTCCGGCTGCCTTGATCTATGCTCTATGGTTACGTGACAAGATTTTTTTCGTGATTGCCCCGGCGCGGAAACCCAGAGCTCAGAGAAACGGAGTGTTGTGTTTGCGAAAGCACGAAAAGGTACAGAAAGCATACCTTGAGCCAATGCTTAAGCTTTACCTGGGGAAGTGAATTCTGTGGTAGATGAGCCTCTTATCAAGCATAAAAGTTTGGATGTGTAAATTACTTTGGTCAAAATACACCATGTAGGCGTGAGGCCGCAGAGAAAAGCAGAAAGTCGGAATGGCGTCCTTTCGCATGCGTCCGCTATGAGCAGCCCGTGGTCTCATATTGTCTCTCGAGGACCACTCTTTTTGCCGCCACGTCAAGTTCAGCAAATTGATCAAACGATTTTGCGGGGAGGTCTATTACTACCATCCTTGACCATCTCGAGCCCCCACTCCCTCGGTCACGCCCACTTTTCATCGCGAACGTGATTTTTCAAGCTTCATGCTATAACTGCTTCTCCGATTTTTTTTTGCTTTTTGCTCTTTCACTTTCATACAGTGATTCATAGGCAGCCACACCACCACACTTTTTTTTGGGATGGGCGCTAGTTAGAATTCTGCCAAGGCCGAGCCCAGGAGGGTATGACTTCTTTTCCTACGCTCAGCCTTGATGGAGCACAAACAGCCAGAAGCCTTTACTAAGCTGGCGCCAAAAATGAGCACTATTTTCGGCACTACTTACTCTTCACTGCCCCAATCGTCCATAATTAAGCCAGTTTTTGACCGACTTTTTTCTCCGTGAACAGATTTGGCTCAAATGTTGTCTGCTGGGGTAGTTTGACCTCCTAAATACGATATCACATTCGCTCAGCCCGAAACTTCCTGGCGTCTGCGGCACAGGCGCCGGTGATTTTGGGGTGTATTGGCGCAAGCGTCTGTAGCGCGGGCGCCAGGAGGTTTTGGGCCGGGCGGACGTAACATTCGTGTTTAGGAGGTCAGATTACCCCTAGGAACAAGTTTTCAGCGAATTTCGTTATTCAGGGTAGTGGCGCCAGCGCTTGTGGCGCGGGCGCCAGGAGGTTTAGGGTCAAGCGGATGAGATATTCATGTTCAGGAGGTCAGATTACCACTGGGAGCATATTTTTAACCAATTCTGTCGCATTAGAAAAAAGTCGGTCAAAAACTGGCCTGTTTTCGGAAGATTGGGGCAGTAAAGGGTAAATAGTGCCTTATTTTCTTACCAGGAAAGGTCAACAGGTCAGCTCGGCCATTTCCATGAGGTCACACCGAGTTGTACGAGTCCTTGGGACGGGTGAACTCGAATCTACCTTCAGATTTGCGGAACGACTCTCTGAATGGAGTTAGCGAGGGTTTTATCCCGTGTGGCTGTTTCACATGCTATCGCGAGGAGACGTGGAAGCGTCTTTACGTATACATATGGAGTCCACTGGAAACGTGGCGGTGGAGTGCAGCGGATAGCGAGTTTGTTTACTAGGCGAGATGGTGCAGGATCGGTTCTCGGCAGGGCGTTTGTTTTTGCATTTGTCCAAGAACATGGCCGACAAAACTTGTAACACCTCTGCTCACCTGCACTATCCTGTAAGGAAACTGCGACCAGTTTTTTTACGAAAATGTAGACCCATTGTGGCCTGGAAGAGAGCTTGTGCTTGCCCCCCCCTGTAGTACATGTCGCAAGGGTTTTTGCAATATAATACCATGATAATCGTGTTCAGCGGGTCAAATTACCTCTGGGAACAAGTTCCTAGCCGAATCTGATATTTCGACGTCACTTGGAAAATGTGAGTTATTCCATGGGTAATAAGCGGCAGTTACGAGCTCACCTACCATCGATGACTGGTCTCGGGATGAAATTCCTAACGGTAATCAGAAAAATGATGCAGACGGCACAAATAAGTAAGCCAGGTACTGTTGTTTACGAAAAGACATGACTTAAGAGTTATTCCAGTTCGAAGACCAGTCATCACCAGTGTGCTAGTCGCAGTATGGCTTTTGGATATCAGTAGCCATGACTATCCATACCCCATTTTTTCGAAGTTGAGTCAGAAACTCAGATTTCGCTGAAATGACGTCTCTAGGGGTTATTTGACCCCCTGAACACAAATATGACACCTATTTTGCGCGAAGAGCGCTGCGAGTCGCACTACAGGTGCCAACGCTTCGGCGCCAGCGCTCCTGGAAGAAGAAAAACAGTAAAGAAAAACCTCTATAACTCCGCTCAGAGAATCGTCCGCAAATTCTGCAGATAGCTTCGAGTTCACCGTGTCAAGACGAGTACAACGATGTGCATCTCATTGTATATGGCTGGGCTGACCTGTTGATCTTTCCTGGTTAGCAGAGTGTCAAACATGCACAATGCTCACGTTTACGTCGTGTTTCGCTAGGAAAAGTTGTGGCGTCAAGATGGCGCCCAGTGGCGCCACATAGCACCAGCACTAAAAAGGAAGCAGTTTCCCGTGATGAGGATGACAAATAAATAAGGTATAGAGGTTTATATAGAATTCAGGACCATAAAAACTAGTGGCGCCTTTTGGCGCCATATGGCGCCAGCCCTACAAAAGATTAAAGTGTCTGCAATAATATTCCAAGTAACACAGGTGTACATAGCTGTGTTTCGGTGCCAAAAAACTGTTGGCAGAGAGGGCGCATATTGACGCCATCTCGCGCCAATAGCAAATAGACATTGACATTCGTGATCGGAGCCCGAGAAGTCCCCACACTCAAGGTCATCAAAAAATGACTTGTTCCCGAGGTACTGACATAGCTATAGCTAGGTGAGAAAAATCCGATTCTCAATTCAAAATATTTCACGAAGCCGGCGACATTTCTCCCGCTCATCCCGTAGGAGTTCACCATGCGCGAGTCATTAGCATACAAGAAATGGTCGACAGAACCTGACAGCAATAAACTTGAAAGTAGTGCAAAAGGTATGAGCCACAGGTGGCTCATAATGTCGTCAGCGTGTTAAAGGATTCTAGTTCCAGTTATCCGTAGACCTTGCTGCACCAATCTTGACCGCTGATCGATTTAGCAGGGAACTATCACTGCTGTGAATGCAGTGATTGGGCTTATTCAGCCCCTTTTAAAACAGCACCGTCTGATGACGGTGATATGAAGCGTGATATGAAACTTTGCAGGGACCTTATGTACGACTTGGCTCGTTTTCTTGTCATTTTGCTCCTATTCGTTGCGGGATTCACATTACATGTCACATCAATCTTTCAGGTAATTCAGGGCGATTCAGCATTCAAGGTAGTGGGTACCGCTGACAGGGATAGAGACAGCGATTACGTTCATTTAGTGGTCGGTCGAACATGAGTGCCATAAAGGGAGCACAGAAACAGAAACAGCGAGTAGTCAGGTCCTCAACCTTATCATTGATTTTAGGCAGTTAACGAGTTAGTTTCCTTCATGAAAACCACCTTACTAGCAGCGTAAGCGCCAGAGCACAGATGAATGGTCACTGGCATACAGGATATTTTGGGACGGGGCAACAGTGCAAGGTGGGACTACAGTTTTGTAGGGCCCTGTTGGTCGCTTGGAGTGCGTCTCTCGCTGTAAACCATAAACTATCCAATCCCTTTTCTCACAGAGTATACATTCTCCTAGGCCTAGGCGTATTGTTGCACTCACTGCCTTGAAATAAGATTTAGTTGTTAGCGGATGGGTCTATTCGTTTTAATTCAACCTGATTCCTTACAGCCTGCTTATCAACCACTCGACGAGGACAGTGCAGAGTTAATGCGTCTTGCATCTCCTGAACAAACGCTTGAGATGTTGTTCTTTTCGTTGTTTGGGTAAGTGGAACAACATGATTCAATTGCTTGCACGAATTCTCTGTTATGCAGCGACAACGGTTGGCGATTAAAGACACAGTTCGCGACCGCAAATTGCGGGAAGCGTAAATCAAATAGGCACAAAAAAGTGCTAAGTATCTGATTAGCGGAGAAAAGCAGAAAAAGCAGTCCGAAATGTTGCAGAGAAAGATAACATAGTGGCTACTAGCAAGTAGCTAGCAGCTGGTGAGGGTCGGCATGGGCCTAAGGGGTGTCCATAGGCCTAATTAGTCAGCTTTCAGCTGAGTTCTTGCCGTTTTTAACATGTTGAAAGTAGCGCAGCCTCAAAAACGCCTTCCGGATCGTCCGACACATTTGAGAGGTCATAGCTTTATTTTATCGCGGAATGTGCCTTTAAAGACAGTCCCCGTGCTCGAGCAACTCGTGGGCCTCCTTCCTTGTAAAAGTACTCAGGCCCCCGGTCTCTAGGGTTATCCCGCTTTCGCAGCTCAGTGACGAAGGCGCTGTAGCCCTGAAGTGGCATCTCTGACTCCTTCCTAACTAACTGTCCCTCGAACCGAAGCTCGAAAGCCATTTTGTGTCACAAGTTCGGTTTCACCCCACGTTTTCCATTTCCTATTTCTTTGTTAGATGGTATTAGCATTGGATGACGCGAAGAGATGATCAGTGAGCCGAAGGTAGCAGGATATTGCTTCACCTTCATAAAGCGAGCGGGTCCGGAGAACTCGTCCAGAAATGCCACTAAAACTTTACTTGGGGTGTTCTCCATAGTTTGTTTTCGCTTTTTTTCTCCACTCGATACGACCACAGATAAGCTACTACAGATTTGTAACTGAGGGTCATTATTCGTATAATACAATCGCGGGGATTGTATTCAAACGTTAGTTCTCGGCCAGATGTTGGTTTATGTCCGCAGAAGGGGTGAATATGATCTTGCTTTCTTACATGACCGTTCTAAGTCGTTCATAACTCTGTATCGCTTTTCTTATCCACTACGACCCCTCTCCCCCTCCCTCATCAATCGGTCATCTTGCCATGTGTTCGCGAAAATTATAGACCAACAAAAAAAAGGGGGGGGGAATGGATGAGGAAGATCGACAAGACAGTTGTCAAATGTCGCGGTATGTCGTTCGGCGATACCTTTAACAATTAAAGTTAACCTTCGATTCAGTTCAAGTAGTACAACAACTCGTATGTCGGGTACGGCGTCCCTCGCCAAACAGCGCGGCAGATTACGGTTGTTCCAGGGCACATCATTAGTTGGCGATTTTGTTCGAGTCTGTACGACCCCCATTTTTAAGAAGGTTGGTACGACCCCCCCCCCGGGGCTCCCTCCTCATCGGGCCGTCGAGCGGTAGAGAGGAATACAACCCCCCCCCCTCTACCATTTCTTTCTTGGACTTTCCCCTGCCCCAACATCCTCCCACTTTTCCCGGGTTTTGCTGGAAATTTTCCTACTTTTACCCAAAAGTACTGCTGTCGAGCGCGGGGGGGGGCGCGTATATAGTACACGTGAAACAAAAACCCATGAAAAGTAGCTCTCACTAACTCAGAAAGGCAGAAAGGAAATACGACCCGTCTCTCCCCACAGCGAGCAAACAGGCTCCCACTTTACAACATCCCTGGAACAAGAAAAATCAACTTTCAAAAAATCTTTCCTCAGCCCAAATACGACCCCTCCCCCTCTCGCACCGACCAAATACGTCCCCCTTGTTTAGGAATTCCCACAACGATGACGAGGTGCCCTTGGTTGTCCTGCGATCAACTTGTCAGAGAGAGTAACGCTTTAAAAACACATGGTAGGCTCAAACACATTGAGGGTGTATGAGACTATCAACCCCCAGCTGTCGATGGGTCGTGGTCCCCCCCCCCGCCCAAAACAGAGTTCGGGGCCGTGGGAAAGTCGTAATTCCTTGCTACACCGTCCTCACGTTTATGCCAACAGGATCCGCGCGGCGCGGTCGCGTGCAGCTCTCTTGGCTTTTTGCCAAAGTCCCTGTAACTTGCCGCTTTTGGAAGTTACAAGTACAACGTCAATTTCTTTATGCGGATAACATTTTAGGTGCTGCAAAATAAGACCGAAGATGATGACAAGGGCAAGAACTCAAGAGCAACTGTGGTGCTTCTGAATACCCCTCAGAGGCCGCGCATTCCCTCAGAACATAACAATAAAAACGGACAACATGACAATAAAACGACACTACAAGCGAAACGCAATTTCCTAACATTTGAGGTATTGCTCATGCTTCAAAGTCCGAATAGAAGGTGATGAAGATGACAAAGGCTAGAAATGAACAACAACGAATGTAGATGTGAATAAAACAAAATTGAAAAAACTAAGGAAACGCAATAAATTAAAATCGCGCGTGCATTTCTGCGATCCGGCTCGCATCCGGCTCTAATGCTACCATGTGTCTTTAATGCACTGATGGTTAACAGCATATATAGTGCCCATGAAACAGGAAAAGCTAATAATCAGAGAAGAACCCTCGAGACGAATACGATAAAAACCCCCTTCATAGGCCAGAAACGACACTCCCCACCCCCAGCTACAGAAGGTGATCCTCACACCTCTTTTCTCGTTTCAATACAACAAGAGCTGACATAGTTACACTGTACGGTTGATTTGATCTCACGTTTTTTTCACAGTAGGAAATCCTGGTTGTAAAAGTTCTTGGACAGCTCTTAATGGTTCCTAGCCGTAGATCTCGGGGGAGTGTTATTATCACGGTCTGGTCTGTTCGGAGGAATTCGTTAGGAAACCATCCTTTGTGGATACATCGGGGTAGGATTGAAAAAACTACTTTGGCTGAAATGAAGCAAGGGCCTGACCTACTGCTGTAGGTCGCCCTTGGACGGCTGGTTAATTCCAATATCATATAGTTTCGAAATTATAGTCCCCAAAGCGAATATTTCAGACTTGTCGAGCCGGACAGCATGCCTCCTCTTCATCTAGTGCCTGATTTTGCTAAAATTATTCTTAAACTTCTGTTTGGTATTTACATGATGGTCACACTTATTGTAAGTTCATCGCTTTTCAGTTGTTTTCCGATCGAGAAGTCAAGAAAAATCATAATCATGTTTGAGTTCCAAGCTAGTTTCGTTCTCAATTCACGCAAAAAGCCGTGTAGAACATTAGCAGAGCTATATCTCAACGTTGGGCTTCACACTGGGACTACCGGTTGGATGTCGCTGCCACTAGTATATGCTATCTACAAAGCGGCCATTCAGAATGGTGTGAAATAGGGTGTGGGAATGACTGTTATCAGAGGTTGATCGCAACTCTTCTTCCAACTAACCAATTAAAATTTTGCTATATTAACTACATTGCGGGAGACGGGCAGGAGAATCTTAAAATGCCGCCTCGTCGCGCGCGGCAATGAGTGCGACGTCTCCTCAATTTGCACTACGCTTTTGATTGGAGCATTGGATTTCATGAAGACAAGGACATGGTGGGCACTGATGTATATTTTTTGGTCATACATTGTCTGTCTTCGACCAGTACCACCTAAAATTAGCGGGCGAGGAGCGACGTCGCACGCGACGGCCAGTGGCGCGGCGAATTACGATTCTCTTGAAACATACCCACGTTGCGGTCCTAGTCAATGAAGTCAGTCTAAGAGTGGGTCTTAACGCGGCGCCAGCCCGCATCGTTCGGCTATGGACGTTCAATAGGGGCGGAGACCGACGCCACGCTCAAAGCCACATCTCAATTGACTTCGTCGCTAGTAACTGTACAGGCACAGTCTTTTACGTTCCTCAAGATCACACAGTATGTGTGATAAAAACAAGCGATTTTCAGTCTCCCAGGGTAACTCTGCAAGGTAGGCGGGTGGAGAAGGAATGACAGAGGAAGTCTGTCATGCGCCGTATTAGATTGATGCATATGTTTCTGGCCCTCTGTTATGATCCTTCCCATCACGTGTGCGTGACGTGTACATGATACTCTTTCATCACACTAGCTATCACTCACCCACTTTGCATTTGCAGGCCACAGTGCCGCACAGTTACCACCCGCACAATGTGAAATCATGTCACAGTGGTGATTGTGCGGCACTATGGCCTTCTTCAGGTCCCAGCCCCGTCCTTCTGGGAGGATGGAATCGACAAGCTGCCTCAGCGTTGGCGTCAAGTAGTGGATGGTGATGGTGATACCTCTAATCTTCAGGCTGGTTCGCTATTGAGATATTTACAAAAAAGTCGGGGAGAAAAACATATGCATCAACCTAATACAAATATTCGGGAAAGTTGGGATGGAAATGAAGCTCTACTTGTAGAAATGAGTAGCAACCGGCGATCCCAATTACTTCTATGCTTTTTTCCGGAGAAAGAGGCCTTATCCCAGGTCGGTCTAGGACCTCGCTCTGCATTATGTCTGAACGAACTTGTGCCATTTGCAAGGTTGGAAACCCGCGAAAAATTTCCCGCGTTGATTTTGGGACTGTTGTTTAGATGGTACTTTTTGAGAAGGAATGAAATTTAGTGAAAACCCAGTAGGCTATGTAGGCTCCAAATTTGACAACACACGACACACCGCAAAAATAGGAAAACTACCTCGACAGCTGATCCGGGGATCAAATGGACACCTTCCTCCAATGGGCTCCACCAGCAATGTTCCGCGACGTAATGGTTGACTCTCGTGGTAGGTTAGACTGCGTTTATACTTTGCGGCAGCGTAGCGTAGCGTAGCGCTTCCAGCGTACGCCAGCGGCAGTGTCGGGGAAAGGATAGATATGGATCTAGCGTTCCCAGCGTCACCAGCGTACGCTAGCGTAGCGAGGGCACGGGAGCATAGGTATCGATCTAGCTTCACCAGCGTTTCTCCAGCGTTTTCTCAGCGCTTGCAGCGACGGGGTTAAAGAGGGGCTAGAGAGAATAGAAGGGAGGAGAGTATTTTGTTCTCTCCTACTTTCAATACTCTCTAGCCCCGCTAGCGCTTGCAGCGACGGGGCTAGAGAGGGGCTGGAGAGTATTAAATGTAGGAGAGTACAAAATACTCTCCTGCCTTCAATACTCTCTAGCCCCTCTCTAGCCCCGTCGCTGCAAGCGCTGGGAAAACGCTGGAGAAACGCTGGTGAAGCTAGATCGATAGCTATGCTTCCCGTGCCCTCGCTACGCTAGCGTACGCTGGTGACGCTGGGAACGCTAGATCGATATCTATCCTTTCCCCGACCCTGCCGCTGGTGTACGCTGGAAGCGCTACCTACGCTACGCTGCCGCAAAGTATAAAAGCAGCCTTATCGCTTTTGCTGCGTTAAAGCAATCCAATCGTACAACCACGCGAAAACTCAAGTCACTCTTGACAATCAACTACGCTCCACTGTTCACTGGAACGCTGCAATGGCTATACGAGCAAATCTCATCGGCATTCCGAAAAATGGTACTCGAATAGCGCTGAGTTTCGTAATTCGAAATCAAACGTAACAAGTCCCCTTGCTGACGCTCGGATTTTTCGCGATCGGTGAAGGATTAACAAGAATCAAGGAGTAAGCAATTTCTTACGGATTTCTTACAATTCCTTCGCCTACTTATCTACATGGATACTTGTCGGCATCCACGAAAGCGCAAAATCTGCCTGCATTCATGAAGATCATTTAGGTGCTCATAAACTTATTGATTGCCATGATGTCAGATACATATCAAAGAATTCAAGCTCAATCCGATAAGGTTGGTCAAAAAGGACATCTCGTGGAATACCATAAAAACCATTAAATTTTCTATTAAGGAGTGGAAATTTGGTCGTGCAATACTAATTCGACAAATGAACAAAAGAAGCGCCACTCCATCCCCAATCAACATGCTCACTAAACTTTTCGTGGTTTTAAAAGTAGCGTTTCGGAATCGCTGTGAGTCCACGAACTCTAGCTTCTGTCAAGATTTCGACATACGATGCCTTGCTCTTCTTGGTATTTTGGAATTTCAGTGCGGGTATGTACTCAAAAAGCTCAGCAGGACTTGCGGTTCGAGGAGAATATCGATGCGTTCTCAATGGGTGGCGGTCATCAGGGGAGAACAAGTCCCACCATGAGAGAGGATGGGACAGGTATGTCACATCAGCCTTTCATGATATGTTACCTGCCAAATATCACTGCCAAGTTACTCCTCGACAGTATGGCTCCTAATGGCTTCTACTGCTTATTGATCTTATTCCACAACTTCGACATCCTCTCGCCTCCTACGCTCCACATAAAGCACACCAAACTCAATATGAAAGCATGTCCGTGGCAAACATTCCTGTATTATTAGACCAGCTTGAACGTATGGGTATCCTCGTGAAGAAACGGTGGGAATCGCACTCCCCGCTTGTTAAATGCTTATTAGTGCCCAGGATGAATGATGGGTTGGTCCATAAGTGTAGCGTCTTTTCTTAAAGCTAGATAAATTTGTGCTTGGTTTCCTATGCTTCCTTGACTGTTGTCGATCCTCAAGTCATTGGAGAGGTGTCGTGTCAAGACAAGACCTTTGCTGACACCACCTTTTTGCACTTAAAGGCACATGGTACGCTCAAACACATTGAGGGTGTATGAGACTATCAACCCCCAGCTGTCGATGGGTCGTTTCCCCCCCCCCGCTCAAAACTGCACGGGGTCAGAGTACGGGGCCGTAAGAAAGTCGTAATTCCTTGCTACGCCGCCCTCACGTTTATGCTAACACCATCCGCGCGGCTCGGTCGCGTGCAGCTCTCTTGGCTTTTTCAGTCCTGTAATTGCGCTTTGCAATACAAGTAAACGCAATTTCTTTATGCGGATAACACTGCTGCAAAATAAGAACCGAAGATGATGACAAGGGCTAGAACTCAAGAGCAACTGTGGTGCTTCTGCAATATCCCTCAGAGGCCGCGCATTCCCACAGAACATAACAATAAAAACGGACAACATGACAATAAAACGACACTACAAGCGAAACGCAATTTCCTAACATTTGAGGTATTGCTCATGCTTCAAAGTCCGAATAGAAGGTGATGAAGATGACAAAGGCTAGAAATTAACAACAACGAATGTGGATGTAATAAAACAAAATTGAAAAAACTGAGGAAACGCAATAAATTAAAATCGCGTGTGCATTTCTGCGATCCGGTTCGAATCCGGCTCTAATGCTATAGAAATACTTCAAACTAACGAGTGGGACGCTTAGGCCGTTTTTATTTTGATGTTTCGTGGGAATGCGCGGCCTGCGAGGGCTGTTGCAGAAGCAGCACAATTGCTCTTGAGTTCTAGCCCTCGTCATCATCTTCAGTTCTTATTTCGCGAATCTAAAATGTTATCCGCATAAAGAAATTGTGTTGTACTTGTATTAAAAAGCGCAATTACAGGACTTGGCAAAAAGCCAACAGAGCTGCACGCGACCGCGCCGCGCGAACGGTGCTAGCAAAAACGTGAGTTTGCACAAACGGGCGGCGTAGCAAGGAATGACGTCTTTCCCACGGCCCCTACTCTGACCTCATGCAGTTTTGGGCGGGCGGACCACGACACATCGACAGCTGGGGGGCTGACAGTCTCATACACCCTCAATGTATTTGAGCGTACCATGTGTCTTTAATCTGAGCTCTCAAACTGCAGAAGCAGCCCAAAACTTGTGATGTGCATGACCAAAAAACTATGCTTTTCAGGACATTTTCAAACTGGTTCTCGATTGAGAGACGGAAATTTGGAACCTGTAAATGTAGCTTCGTACGGGGTGCCCACTTGGGGAACAACTGCCCGTAAGACCCAACCGGTCTTCAAGCTTCTGTCTTCAGCGAAAACTGACGCTCACTCAAAGTGTTGAACCACTCGTGGAATTAATACGCCTGGCAGAACAGAATTCGGCGCTCCTGAACGCTGCATGGCTTCCTTCCCGAGGAAGGTACCCTTATAGCGCCCTGTCACGTTGCACCATACCAACCGGGATGCCCAACCGCCCACAAATGTCCGACCAATGCTGGTGCTCGCATGGCTTCATTTGCGAAATGTAATATGAAGCGAAAGAATTGGTTTCAAAAGGCTGCGGCGTCGCATGGATATATGAGTATACAGATGCAGCCATATCTACCGTAACGGTGATTCGCACGAAGCCAAAGCGAAACTAGTGCGAAATCGCTTCTGATTATGAGTGGTTCAGAACAGAGGCCTTTATTGCAGGTTTTGACCGTCTCACTTCCTTTTTCGTCATTTTTCCCACTATATAGCCCAACTCCCCCCCCCCCCAACCCACCGTTTTAGACTTTCAGTGTCTCATTGGATGCAACAACTTCAAGCGCTTGAAAATTAACGAAAATCAAATCTGCAAGCAAAAAAAAACAAACTACCAAAATCTAAAGAACTCAGCGGTGGGCCTTTTTGCGAGCCCACCCAATAGAAAAATTGGGGTATCTTGAAATGCGACTGCGTGCTCACAGAAAACCGGGGCGATTATATAGTTTCGAACAACAACACCACAATCGCTAGCAGAGCATCAAGGGCTACGAAGGCCCCAACACGTACGAGTTGTTATTAGGTTGTCCGGAAAGTTCTCAGTGTTTTGAGTGTTTCACTTTGAACGATCATAATCTTCTTAAGGTTTGATCGAAATAAGCACCGTTCGAAACAGCACACTTTTGCCAATGTGAAACCAGTCAACAAATACCATCAAAGAAAAAACTGGGTCTTCGAGAATCCACGAAATCCACGGAGACTTTTTTAGCCTGGTCCTGATTGATGAAGTAAATATTTTCCAGCAAGGAAGTTGTGAAATTGTTTGAAAAGGTGATAGTCGGTTGGTGAAAGGTCTGGAGAATATGGCGGGTGAGGTAGAATTTCAACCCCCAATTCTTTCAATTTATGGATAGTGATTTGTGAAACGTGTGTGCGGGGCTGACAAAATCCTCGGTACATTTCGTCGATTCCTTCACAGTAGCGTTCTGCTGTGATGGTTTGGCCTGGTTATAAAAAGCAATAATGGATCACACCAGCCGATGACCACCACATTGTGACCATAATCTTTTTTTTTCGTGAGGATTCGGCTTTGGAAATTGCCTCGGGTCGTCGGCATCCAACCACTGTCCGGAACGTCTCCTGTTATCATACATGATCTCCTTTTCATCACATGTGACCATTCGGTCCAAAAGCGGGTCGTTTCTGTTTTGCAAAAGCAGTGAAGAAGAAACCTCGAGACGTGCCAATTTCTGCAGGTCACTCAAAAAATGTGGAGCACCCACTTGTCGATTTTTCACTTCCCATTGCGTTTCAGACCATCCGCAACAGTGATTTCCAACCCTACCTTTTATGCAATCTCTCGAACTGTTTGGGATGGGTTAGCCTCCACAAACGCCTTGAAATCCTCGTCAGGTATTGCTTTAGGTCGACCGCTACGAGTTCATCTTCAAGGTTGAAATCTCCAGAACGGAACTTGCACGGTGCTCCCAACACTACTGGGCCTAAACATCTGGTTAATTTGTCGAGATGTCTCGACTGCAGATTGACCGACTTTGCAGTTGAAGAAGAATATCATCCGAAGTTGCTCTTTTGGCATGCTTCAAAAAGTCTTGAGAAAAAAGGGTTAATCAAGCAATGGTGAAGCGGCAATTACACCATCAGATAGCGTAAAAAATAGCGTAAAAAATTCTCTTCAGGATGTACTACTGAGACGCAAGGAAGAATGAGGTTTTAATCAGCAATGAATGTACGAAAAATAGTAACACAAAACGCTGAGAAGTTTTCGGACAACCTAATATCTCGGTAGAGCCGTATCGCTCGCCTCCTCGGCCAAACGACACGCCCAGGAACTAGCGAAGACAGTTCGACGAGGGAGGGTGTATTTTGCACTTCCGCTACTTCCCATCGACGTGTCGTGCTATCTAGAGAGCTCGTTCATAGGCACACAAGAGTTGATAGTTTTACCGACAAGAGTTCACAGGTTTTACCAGAAACTTATCAATTGGAACCAATGAAGCAGCGAAGGTACAAAAACTCCCTTCTGACTCTCCCATTACTGAACAGCGCTGCGAAGACATAGGTTGATAAAGATTGTGGTACATTTGCTGTTGGGTGTTTTATAGCATCATTTCAAGGCTTGGTGGAGACATGGGAGTAAGTTTTCAAAGAAGGGAAAAACTGCTAGAAAATCTTCTACACATTCGCTTTACTGTTCTAGTGATGCTAACGTGCCTCCTCCACTCAAATACTCCATCAAGCATTCAAACCATCAAACGCCTTGACCACGTCTTCTTTCTGTCCGATATGAATCTCAAAGCCGACCTGGCGCACCCCTCACTGCTCGCAAAGTCAAATGAAAAGGATAAAGTCTTAGCCGTTTATCAAATCTTTGTGGGATGCGGGACGCATTCTTCTCCCATTCAGAATTGTAGTGGCTTATTGAATACCAGTCTGGCTGACGCGCACTACTGCGCGCATGGTTAAACCCATGGTACTACGATAACTGACACGATTTGTCCTGAGCACCAACACCTAGCCTAATTCTCATGTTTCGAGTAATGGTCATCCTGCACTACTGTCTTGCCTCTTGAAACCGATGTCCCGTTGTGCTGTTCGACGTTGTGAGTTAGGTGTCCTATCCTTCTAAGGCCCCTTATGGTATCTTATCAGCTGTTATCAGTTCCTGCAACCACACAATAATGTTACCCATCACTGCCCCCTACTTTACTTGCCTGGAACCAAGGTCTCATCGTTGCTGTGGCCCGCGCTATGTATTTGGTGATCCTCCTCTATAAGGCTGCTCCGCGGTATCTTATCAGCTTCTTAATACTTCCTGCCACCTCCCAATAAATGTTCCCATCCTGCCCCCTACCTTACTACTTGTATCCAACGTCCGGTCATTGCTCTGGCCGGTGTTATGAATTAGGTAACCGCACTCTCTTTATGTTCCTCTTGTATCTTATCAGCGGTTATCAGTTCGCTGCCACCTACACAATAATGTTCCCATCCTGCCGCTTACTATCTTACTTGTATCCAACGTCCGGTCATTGCTCTGGCCGGTGTTATGAATTAGGTAACACCACTCTTCCTGAGGCTATTTATGGTATCTTATCATGCTGTTATCGATTCCTGCCACCACCTGCACTAATGTTCGCCATCCTGCCCCCTCCTTACTTCCTGGAACCAAAGGTCTTATCGTTGCTATGGCCCGCGCGCTATGAATTTGGTGATCCCTCCGCTATGAGGCTGCTCGCGGTATCTTATCAGCTCTTACACTTCCTGCCACCCACACAATAGTGTTCCTGCACGACCCCCTAACATGACTTTATCAGTTTGAGCGGCTCTGTCACTCCTTTGAAAGAAGTTATGAATTTCCGGTCAAACACACATACATACAACACACACACACCACACAGAGCAACTTAGCGGATTATATAAGTAGGTCAATTGGAACCAATGAAGCAGCGAAGGTACAAAAACTCCCTTCTGACTCTCCCATTACTGAACAGCGCTGCGAAGACATAGGTTGATAAAGATTGTGGTACATTTGCTGTTGGGTGTTTTATAGCATCATTTCAAGGCTTGGTGGAGACATGGGAGTAAGTTTTCAAAGAAGGGAAAAACTGCTAGAAAATCTTCTACACATTCGCTTTACTGTTCTAGTGATGCTAACGTGCCTCCTCCACTCAAATACTCCATCAAGCATTCAAACCATCAAACGCCTTGACCACGTCTTCTTTCTGTCCGATATGAATCTCAAAGCCGACCTGGCGCACCCCTCACTGCTCGCAAAGTCAAATGAAAAGGATAAAGTCTTAGCCGTTTATCAAATCTTTGTGGGATGCGGGACGCATTCTTCTCCCATTCAGAATTGTAGTGGCTTATTGAATATTGGCCTATATAATGACTTGCGGGGGCCAGCTGATTAACAATGTGATTTTAGTGTGATATAATTACATAATAATTTGTAATTATAATAACATAATTACAAGTCAGTGTTATTATCTCCCGGACGAGTCTGGTACCAATCCGTCCCCGAAGGGTAGAAGAGTCGACCCGGCATTTGAGCCCAGGACCGCAGGAGAGGTGAGCGCGCTACTTTTCACTATACCACCTCCTACCCATGGAAGTCGTTGATAAAAAGGATAAGTGAAAAAAATGAGTTCAAAGAACTGGTCAACTAATTCGTGCCGATCCTTAATGATGACTTCTCCATTCTCCATGAGGGATTGTATTTGAAGAGAGGAGATAAGAACGGATTCTCAGCCCATAGGTATAAAGGGTTGCGAGTTTGGGGTAAACAACAGATTTTTCCAGCGCTACCACCCCCAGCCCTAAGCTGTTGCCTAGTGTCGACCATCAGCCTTCCCTAATTTAAAAGTTGCATGCAACTTCGTATTCGGGTATGAGTAAAACGTTCAGAACCCCTACACAACGATAAGACGAGCAATGACGAAACAGCAATTCTCATATCAATGCTGGGCAGTAAAAGCCTCGACCACAGATTGTAAAAGGTGGCCCTGCTGATAAACGTAGAGCGCACTCACTCGGAAAGCGCGAGGTGCGGGTTTAGGCCCTGTCTACAGTCAGGACTTTTGTCCATATCCCAGCGTTGTTGTGAGAAGATGAAAAATAATGGTTTTCTTGACTTTCCTCATCTACGCTGAATTTAAAGCGGTTCTTAGCAGTTTGCCAAAGAATTTCAATTACAGATTTGAGAGGAGAGGGTGCAGAATTGGGAGCAAGTTCGGACTGGAGTATCGAGACAGTGATCGACTGGAAGAGAATTGTGTCGATGTATTACCAGATGAACGGCAAGACGAACGATACTGAAGAAGTCGAAGAACAACCGCATTAAATGCCATTTCGATTTGATAAAGAAGCTGTATAGATATATTCAGAAATAAATAACGTTCGCTACCCTTTTCAGGAATCGCTTCTGTGATCATCGAAACAAGAAACGTGTTTGGTTTACCACATCAATTGCCATTTGTAGAAACGTTTCGGTAACAACCATTTGAGAAGAACACGCTAGGAGAATATATTTATTTCTGAAAGAATAGGTAACTGCCATGTTCATGACCGAAAACGTGATGAAATGGCCGTTGATATATCTACACGTTAACTAAAAAGGCGGAGGTCCATTGATAAATTCGAGAGATGGATCAAAGCTTCTTGCGAAATTGTTCAATAATTGACAGCAGTACTCATCATCGCAGTGTGGAACTAGACATGCTGCTCCCAACAGCAGAACCAGCATTGCCTGGAAACAGTACGATTTCGTGGATTATGGGTAGGGGGGGGGGAGCTTTCAACAAATGATAACAAACCTGAAGAGGTAGTGCTGTACGTAAAACCCGTCTCCATCGCGATCTCTGACGATGGAATTGTGATGGGGCCACAAGGCCCGTACTTGTCTCTGGTAGGGGTGAGAGTAATCCGGAAGACGATCCGCCGATTGATTCCAACTCACTCTTCGAATCCGTATCCGATCCAATACCTTCAAATCCGTGTTCTGCGAGTACACTGTAAGGATGCTCTTCCGGATAAAGTGCGGCAAGGACGTCAGCAGCAGCATCGATATCGTACTCTTCGACAGCTGCTACTTCGTGAGCAGTTTGTGGGGTACGGCGAAGTGTTTCGAGAAGCTCTTGAGCACGCTGCATCAGCAGATCTAAGCTCATTGATGTATTGCTCTCAATGAATTGTCGACCTTGTGTACTACGTTCGACAATCACTTTTTGGTTCTCCAAATGTGCAATGATGTCCTGGAGAAGCGATTCGTGACTCTGCAATTGCACATATTGAAATTAAATACAACCGAAATGAACAGTTTGAAATAGCAACAATTTCCCGCGCTGGTAATCATTATCTAAAGAGATAACTTACTGAATAAACCAAGTTTCACCCTAGTTCAATGGCAAACTTATCACGATCTTTTTTCGGGTTACTCGTGTCCACCATTGATTGTTAGTATAGCAGTCTGGTGGGGAGAGCGAATGATAGGCTCTCGCTGAAGACAGCCCCCGCGCTCAAGTACTCTGTGGTAGTCTTTCCTAAAGCAAGTCTTCCAGCTCCCTAGCTAAAAAGTTGTCCTACTTTCGTGACCCCACCGTGAGCGAGAAGGTTTCTACAGCCCCCGAAGATTCTAGTTCTAACACCCGCTCAGGTGGACCGCCCACTTGCTAGATGCCCTCTCCACATCTGACGCAGGGCCGCTCAGTTGTTCTCTGTTGAGGCGGCGGGCATTAATGCATGTCCATTTTACTGACCGTACTCGTCCATGAGTAATTCTGCTCTCCTTTATCACGTTTTATTTATTGTGAGCACATATGTACAGTCAACCGGAACCCATTTCGCAAGGTAAGGCACATTGTAATCATCGGTGATGCAGTTTTTTTTTGATGCAAAAGCTCGACTGCGCTGAAAGATGCGCGCTACGGTAATCCTGAATTCGTGCGCTAAAACTCTGCGGATAAATTCAGGAATACAGTAACGCGCATCTTTCAGCGGCCAAGGGTTCTAGTTCTAGCAATCGCTCACTTGGACCGCCCACTTGCTAGATGTATTCTCTACACCTGACACAGGGCCGCTCGTTGTTCTCTGTTGAAAGAAAAGAACACGAAAAACAAACGTAGACGGAAAACTCGTGACAAAAAGACAAAGGGTTTGTTTTTGTCACGAGTTATCCGTCGGTGTTTGTTTTCCATGGTATTTTCTTTGCATTGGATGATGTTTATTACTGCGAGACGCGGAAAAGCGATTTGTGAGCCAGGGGTTGCACAGACTGCAGGGCGGTGTCACTGTCAGGTAGCGATTCTGTTTTTAGTGTTCTTGAAGATTCTCCTTCCTTCCTTTCCTTTACTGCTTCTTAACTGACAATCCATGACACTTAATCGAGGGAACTGTCTTTAAAGACAATTTCCGCGATCAAGTGACCCTTGAAATGCCCTTGTGCATTTGGTGCAGGAAGTGCACCATTTTCGTCACACAAGCGTGTAAGATAAAGCCATAAGAGACGCGGGACAATTCGCTAATTTTATGTTGGAGAGACAACGACTTACACCGCTATGTACCGCGCGTGTGGCCTGGCACCGTAGAGCGATCCCATGCTCTCGTCACAGCGAATGGTGAAGTATAAACTTTTTTTCCAATTCGTTGGTCGTGCCGCTTTCACAGGATATCTTCTTTGGAAATAAGCAAGCAACAGCAGACCACTTCACAAGGCAACTTGCGTTTTAGCGAGGTTCAAGGTTCACCAGCAATAGAATTGCAATAATTCGAGAATTCGTCGAGCATTTCTTACCGGTTAGTCCTAATATCATGCACAGAGCTTTCCAAAGCTACTTCCTATTCAATGTTTTGTTTCCTTTCTTTTGTAGTGTTTTAGATGGAATTTAGGGGTGGAAGATGTGAATCAAAGCACCGTGAGCGTGGGGTTGCACAGAGAACCCAAGGCGTCGGTCTACCAGCAAGTCCAGAGAACTCGTGCAATAAGGCTGTGTGACAAGTAGGACGCGTTTTATCTCAGGCCTCCTAGAGATGCCTTTTTGCGTTTTGCTTCACTAGGTGGGAAGGGCACTCGTCGACCACTAGTTCTCCACTGAACACTCACTATGCATAATACTTGATTGCGAGAATTGCCTTTACGAGCAGGCCAAATGGCAAAACTCCCTGCGGAACAGGTGCTACTAAGTTGTGGCTAAGAGTTCCGGTGCTAACGCAGTTGAGTTGGGTCACGAGGCGCCTCTGCAGCTCTTACACTAAGGAAGTTCCCGGGATCAAGTAGTCCTCAAAGTGCCTCTGTGCATTCGGCACTGCATTCGCAAAGAATGCACCTTTTTCGTCGCCCGAAATAGCGAGATAAAGAGACTAACAGACACGTGATTATTGCAACCACTGCGACGACGATTACTTCCACCTGCTGACTGAGCTTGCCGACGTCGGACAAACTCGCACAAGGCGCCGGTTCCACCCTTGTTCTGTTCATGATATTCCCAAGGTTTCTTTCGCTTCTCCTCTACTGGGGAGTTACTTATGGGCTACTGATTCATGATTGAGTGCCTACTACCCGTAGAACCTGATCGCGAGAATTGTCTTCAACCAACTCCTAGGGGAGGGGGGGGGCAGTTGGTCTAGTCGCCGTGCGGTTTTACCTCAGGGTAGAGCCCCTACGAGACTCTGACCGTCTGTGCTCTGAGCCCAAGCCTTGGCTAGACAGCACCAAAACTTCATCTCTGCGAAACTGAGGGATGCTCATTTGGTGAGGAGAAGGGAGAAGGCAAACGCTAGCGCGACCATCTCATGCTGTTTTCTGCTTGTCTACTTCCTCTTAGCAGGGAAGTGTTGCTTCGGTGGTCTGCCGCCGTCCAACTTAGTTTCAGAGTCTAACAGAATAGTTGTGGGCTTGGACTCGCCCGCTACCACTCCCAGCTACCATGCCACCAAGCAAGTTATATACCATTTTCACTTTGAATTCACCTCTTTTCAAACTAAATCCACCCTCACTTTTATCAAATTAACCACATTTATTAGACCGGGCAACTCATCAACCAAATCGCGCCAGACACCACTGCGAAACCCCGCCCCGACGGCCACGCCTACTTGTCAGCGCGGACATAGCTTTCCAAATCTTGTTTCCTAACTTCTGCTTTTCCTGTTTCCCAGAGACACTGACTGGCACACACATGGCCGACTCCGCCCGTTCTCTGAAGGGTTCTTGGCTCCGCCACCTTGACCACGCCCACTTTTTCGCGTTTTGATATTTTTTCAAAATTTTTGCCTTTTAGGGCTGCTGCTAGAAGTCCCGCCCACTCTGTGGGGATCCGCCCACTTTGAAAAAGCCCGCCCACTTTTCAAACATTGCGCAAATCGGCAGTATCGGGTCTTGGCTTTCATGCTAGGGTCTCGTTCGTCACTCGGAACAATAAAATCAGGCAAAGTTTGTTCCGAATGATAAGCAATACCCTAGCATGCGGGGCTAGACTCTATACTGCCAATTTGCACAAGTTTCGAAAAGTGGGCGGAGCCTCTCACAGTGGGCGGGGCTTCACGCAGCAGCTCCAAAATGCAAAAATTTTGAAAAAATATCAAAATCCCGCGAAAAGCAGTGGGCGTGGTCAAGGGGGTGCCAAGAACCTTTTAGAGAACGGGCGGAGTCGGCCGTGTCAATGCCCGGTCGCTTCCAAAGTCTGTGGGAAACAGCAAAGGATAAGAAAAGTCACATAAGCAGAAGTTATGAAACAAGATTTGAAAATCTATGTCCGCGCTGACAAGTAGGCGTGGCCGTCGGGGCGGGGCTCGCTTGGTGTCTGGCGTGATCTGGGTGGTGAGTTGTGAAGTGGTGAATTTGTTTTGAAAAGGAGTGAATTTGGTTCGAAAAGTAGTGAATTTAAAGTAAAAACGGTAAATACACCATTTTCACTTCAAATTGGACACTTTTCAAACCAAATGGGACACTCTCAAACCAAAACGGACAATTTTCAAGCCAAATCGGACACCTTTTCAATCAAAACGGACTTTTCAAATCAAATGAGACACTTTTCAAATCAAAATTGACACTTTTCAAATCAAATCGGACATACCCCTTACAATAGGCAGTTGATAACTAGACCACACTAGGTACTGCTGCAAGCCCCGCCCCAATATCCCACGCCCACTTCTCAGCGCGTTCACGTTTTTCCAAAATCTTTTATAAAGTCTGCTCCTTCGATTTTTTTTCACTTTTGCTAGTTGCACACACATTTCAACTGAAAAGTATTGGTAACGATATAGACGCAGCCCACTTCTCAGTGAAGTGACCGCAAATTTTGACTTTCGTAACTTTTTCGGACGTTGTTCGTTTCACATTCGGTCTTCACAAAAAGAATATACTAATAGCCGCAGTGCATTTATACACTAGCACACTATGCCTCGCCCCTCTGACCATGCCCACTTTTGTATTTTTTTGCGGAACTTTGATCTTTCTTCCGAATTTTAGCTTTCTTAGGCTGTAAGAAGTGGCTCCGCCCATTTTGTAGAAGCCTCGCCCACTTTTGAAAAATGATGCAAATTGACAAGCTGGAGTCCGTATTGGCAGGTTATGTCCTCTCCTGTCACACAGCACGAGAATAAAAGCGGAACTTCATCCCGAGTGATGGGAGAGGCCATACTCGCCAGCACGGACTCCAGCTTGTCGATTTGCACCATTTTTCAAAAAGGCGAGGCTTCTACTAGTGGGCGGACCTACTTTACATAAAAAAGCGAAAATTCGGAAGAAAAATCAAAATTCCGCGAAAAACACAAGAGTGGGCGTGGCCAGATGCTGGTCTATAAAAGCGGTACGGCTACTAGTATATTCGTTTTGTGAAGATTGAATGTGAGAACGACGTCGGGAAACGTTATGAAACTCAAAACTCGCGGTAACTTCATTGAGAAGTGGGCGGAGTTAGATCTGTATCGGTACCAACCTTTTTCAAATGAAGTGTCTGTACAACTAGCAAAAGTGAAAAAAGTCAAAGGAGCAGATTTCATAAAACATTTTGGAAAACCGTGAACGCGCTGAGAAGTGGGCGGAGAGTTGGGACGGGGCTTGCAGTAGTACCTATTGTGGTCTAGTTACCAACTGCCTACTGTAAGGGGTATGTCCGATTTGATTTGAAAAGTGTCAATTTTGATTTGAAAAGTGTCTCATTTGATTTGAAAAGTCCGTTTTGATTGAAAAGGTGTCCGATTTGGCTTGAAAAGTGTCCGATTTGGTTTGAAAACTGTCCGAGTTTAAACATCATGAGGAAAAATAAGAATCTTACTATGCGATCTTTTAGTCCATCGGCGGTTGTCAACTCTTCGCTGCATTGATTGAGTTCAGTGGTGAGAATTTCGAGAGTGCGGTTTAGCTGTGCCTCGGCAGTGAGCTCGGCAGCAACTCTCTCCGTGATCTCCTGCAAAAGGAGAGTATACTGCGTGAAATTAAATCTGATTATTTCGATAGGAACTGAGATGTGGGAACTCCGTCACCTCGTAGTTTTTCTCCGTATTTTCTTGATCAACAGTAAAGAAGCGTATGTCCTGTTGCGCTTGCAAAAGCGGACGCAATTGCAGCGAAAGTTCATTCATCTGCTTCTCGGCAGTGCGAAGCCGCTCGATGTCACTGTACATGTCCTGAAACGATCATAAGTAATCGCAATATACTTTTCGCAGAAAAAGATGTCAGGACTAAATATTACTTTCAAATAAGTCAGAAGGGCTTCTCCTTCCGACGTGTTTAGAAGCGCGGCTCCTGGTTGTAATCGCGGAAGATTTGCATCCACAGACTCTAACATTCTGGCAGCATCATCTCTGACTTTCATGAATGTATTCCAAATGTTGGCACGTTCATGTAGAACAGGAATAACCCTCTCAGCGGAATTGAGTGCAGCTTCGAGCAAATTCACGGAAGGATGGACGGCGGGTGCGTCCCTTAAAAGTTCACCAGCTTTTTTGCACTCATTGATCAGTTCTTCAGCAGTCGGCCTATAGTGTGTTGGTAATCCTTCAGGATCTGCTAGCAAGCGATCGGCACCATTGACGAGTTCAACAAGGCGAATAGACACTGGAGTAATGGCGTTCCTCAATGCTTCATCAGCCTCGCGTCGAGCTCTTTCTATTTCGATGTTACTTCGACGTTGCTGAAAGCACTATATCAATCACACGCATACTACGACAACGAAAATCCCGCTGTAAGTTGCAAAACGTGATAAAGTCTGAATGAATTTTTCTTCGAACCATGCAAATAACTGGTTAATGCCTAACAAGACTAGTTAGAGGAATCTCCAAAACTCGAATTTTCAGCTAGCACTCGCGTTGGAAAATTGTTGGTGGGAAGCACGTACGATTAGCATCCCTTGCAAGTAGTATTCCTATGGAAGATGTTACCACATAGGAATTATTAGTGCAAGCACACTTTTGGGGTTTCACAGAAAAAAAAACAAGATGTTTGAATGCTGATACCAGACCTAAGAATCAACTGTACATACCTCCGCGGGACCCAGCGTCCTACCCATGTGCGAGATGAAGGGTCTGCGGCTCAGGATACAGCATCATGATGTGAGCGGTGATGGCGTAGGTACGACCCCCCTCCGAGAAAGGATGTCAGTACGACCCCCTCCCCCAACGTCTGCCCAAAAATTTCCCATATTCTCCAGTTTCTTCACCCAAAAATGTTCCGACAAGCGGGGGAGAGGGTATATAGTACACATAAAAGAGGAAAAATCACGCAAAAAGTCAATAACCGGGAAACCAACGCGACAAAGTTCTCTCAAAGACACGTGTGACCCTCTTCCCTCTCCCAACAACCAAATACGACCCTTTCCCTAGAGAAAAAGTACGACCCCCTATGGTTTCACACAACGATGCTGTACCCTGGCGCTGTTTCACGATCTGGCACACGTGTTTCACGGCTAACTATAACCAGAGGCACTACCTTCTGTGCTTTCGAAGTTCTCATTGAGCGTTTTCTTTACAATTCTGGAAACGACGCAAGTGATCACGTTGAGGATAGCGCGAGCGGTGCCTGGAAATGCATATGGGTATCAGTACCCTTCCGCCCCGTTATTGCGCACTGTTGTGCGGTAAGTAGCACGCTACTGCACGGATCCATTCACATCATCCGTTCATGTTAATCATGTATTGCATCACAAAAAAGTGGGGGTGCGGCTTCACGGTACATACCTATTTCATCATGTTGGTGTATACGGCTAATGCCTGGAATATCTCCCATTGGTGACATGGTCAACGCCGCCTATACAGTAGCATCATATTTATTACTTTCAACACCAGTACCATCCATGCTGCCGCGGTAAAGAGCATTGATTAAGCGCACAGATGAGATATACCATTTTCACTTTAAATCGGGCACTCTTCAAACCAAATCGGACACTTTTCAAACCAAATTGGGCACTTTTCAAACCAAATCGGACACTTTTCAAACCAAATCAGACACTTTTCAAATCCAATCGGACACTTTCCAAACCAAATCGGACACTTTTCAAACCAAATCAGACACTTTTCAAATCCAATCGGACACTTTTCAAACCAAATCGGCCACTTTTCAAATCAAATCGGATACTTTTCAAACCAAATCGGACACTTTTCAAATCAAATCGGACACACCCCTTACAATTAGGTAGTTGATAACTAGACCACACTAGGTACTGTTGCAAGCCTGCCCCATTATCCCCGCCCACTTCTCAGCGCGGACAGGATTTCCCGAGATGCTTCATGAAGTCTGCTCCCTCGACTTTTTTTCGTTTTTGCCCTTTGCACACACACCTCAACTGAAAAAGACTGGTACCTATACAGATCTGACTCCGCCCACTTAACAATGAAGTTACGTAAGTGCTGAACTTTTATAACTTCTTTCGACGTAGTTCTTTTCACATCCAATCTTCACAAAACGATAACCACGCACAGCACTCCAGACCCCGCCCCTCTGACCCCGCCCACTTGTGTTTATCGCGGATTTTGGTTTTTCTTCCGGATTTTCGCTTTTTTAGGCTTTAGCGATTGGCTCCGCCCACCAATGATAGCTCCGCCCACTTTGGGGGAATCCCCTCATCCTTTTCAAAAAGGATGCAAATAGGCGGGCTAGTGTCCGTACTGGCGGATTACGGCCTCTTCCGTCGCTCAGAACAGAGTTTCCCTTTTTTTCGGTTTTCCCCTTTTTTTTGTTCTATCTGCCGGGAGAGGCCGTAATCCGGCAGTACGGACACCAGCCCGCCGATTTGCATCATTTTTGAAGAGTGGGCGGGGCTCCACCAAAGTGGGCGGAGCTTCCGTTGGTGGGCGGGGCCAATCGCTAAAGCCTAAAAAAGCGAAAATCCGGAAGAAAAACCAAAATCCGCGATAAACACAAGCGGGCGGGGTCGGGGCGGGCCTGGAGTGCTGTGCTTGGTTATTCGTTTTGTGAAGGTTTGATGTGAAAAGAACTAGGTCGAAAAAAAGTTATAAAAATTCAGAGCTTACGTAACTTCGTTGTTAAGTGGGCGGAGTCAGATCTGTATAGGTATCAATCTTTCTCAGTTGAAGTGTGTGTGCAAAGGGCAAAAGCGAAAAAAAAAGTCGAGGGAGCAGATTTCATGAAGCATCTCGGAAAACCCTGTCCGCGCTGAGAAATTATCGGGGTAATGGGGCGGAGCTTGTAACAGTACCTAGTGTGGTCTAGTTATCAACCACCTAACTGTAAGCGGCGGTCCGATGTGGTTTGAAAAGTGCCCGATTCGGTTTGAAAAGTGTCCGATTTGGTTTGGAAAGTGTCCGATTTGGTTTGAAAAGTGTCCGATTCAAAGTGAAAATGGTATATATGCCAGGCATTAACCGTTTATTCCAACACAACGAATAAGAAATGTGCGGCTATGCCAGGCCACAGAAAGGAGCGCCGGCATTAACCGGAGATTTAAATGGCATCATGTGTTTCTTTGGCAATCAATGGTGATTGAATGGAGGCGATGATGAGAGTCAGTTACATATTTGAGTCAATTTTCGCTGTAGTGCTCTCGCACAGAATATGGGTTCTTGTCATTCCTCTCCGATATCGGCGTAGCCCCTTTCCACTGCGTGTGTTCCCTCGTTTATCTCCCTGTCGCTCATTTTCATTTACTTTTCCCGGTCTTCAGGCTGGTATGAGGCAGAATTACGAATTTTTGAGTGTTGCCCCGTCCACTTCGGCGCGTGCATGTATTGAACCCTCTTCAGGTTCGCTAACCCCTTACTGATTTTAATCCACTTTTTCCACATCTCGGCAGTGCTCTGGAAGCAAACTACAATTTTTTTGGAATAAATACGCCATGCGTGAGGGCGCGCTTCGCCCGCTAAGGATGAAAGATTTCAACACACCACGGATTCGATCAATTCTCTTCAGATATTCCTCTTTCATCGACATCTTTGCGATTCCCACTCTCTCGAGGACCATGCTACGTAACTTAGGTTAGCGGCGAGTACCAGTTTAGGTCTCGCCCATTTTCCGATGTTTCTCCAAACTCAGTCTACCAATTTCCTGTCCACTTTTTCTCCCGAATTGGGAATAAAATACGAATTCTGCCTGCGATAACGCTCCCTTTCCCCGCATCCCCAGTTTACCACATCTTGACCTACACCCCGACCCGACCTCTACGCTGTTTTCCAGGTTAAATGCACCACATTTTCGAGCACACTCAACAAACAAACAAAGAATTAGCAAACCACGTTTGGCAGGGAAATATTATTTGTTCAGCGACACTCATACATTCAAGCACATAAGACTTGCTTGAGACAGTTTCCACTGGACATGCAAAGACTAATGTGGAACTAATCGACATACCTTCAAGATCGCAAGCAATCTGTCGATGCGATCAAGCAGAAGGGAATACTGATCGCGCTCCTCCTCATCCAGCTTGCTGCTGTCAATCTGATAAATATTTTGCTGAACTTTCTGAAGGGAAACCTCGTCTTTTTTCAGATCTTCCGGTGTTTTATCGTCACTGTCACGGCCAGCGATCGTATAAAGCTGATCTTCTGCATCTCTGCGAACAGAATCAAATGCAGCTAAGACGACCATTTTGTCTGCAACTGAATCACCAAGCCTCTTCAGAAGATCTTTCAGCCTCGACAAATCCCATTCGCTTCTCTGTCGCAGCTCTTCCGTCGCATCGCCAGCCGGTATCGTCTGTATGAGATTCTCAAGACGTTGCTTCTTTGTCTCGAGCTCCTCAAGTACTGATTGCTGATCATTGAGATTATGCGGTATTTCGTCCGGTTGTTGCTGTAGACTCTCAGAGATGAGAAGAATCTCAGGCGCAACAGCGTTCAACTGCGCGATTTGATCGATATCCTTCTTCTTCTCATCACATTCCTTCTGCATCTTCTCCACCTGTTCTGGAAGTGTCTTGTCAAGGTCATCGTGACTCACAACTGGTGACGGGCTGGTAGCAAATTGCTGACATGCATTTGCAACACCACTCAGCCGTTGTAATTCAGCATCAATTGATGCTATTTGTTGCTTTGCAGACTCCAAATTCTCAGGATCCACTCTTATCAAAGCATCTGCGATATTCGATAGTCGATCCTTGACTTCATCCTGCTGTTGACGTGCTTTCATTTCATCCGGTAAGGCTTTTCGCAAACTTGCCAATTGCCCCTAAAAAGTATTGCACTCTAAATATCTGGTCAAAGGAGAATTTCAAAAAGAAACAATATAGTATATTATAAATAAATAAAAGGAACGCGTTTCGTAGAAAAATCACCTTCACTTGTTCCTTGATGTTGTTCACATCTCGAGCCAATTGATTTCTTGGTGAAAGATCCTCTTGTGGAATGGAGTCGATTGCGAGAAGAACTGCTGACAGATCTTGTTCATCCTTAGTCACGTCATCGATAGGTGCAGGTAGATCACGAGTTTTCATTTTTCCACGACATTCATCGAGAACGTTTTGCAAATCAGCAGTCTTCTGTTCGAAATTCTTCATTTCTTGCACCTGATCATCTAATTTCCTGTTAATAATGTCGATCCTGTTTGAAAGATCATCCTTCTTTGGAAGCAAATCGACGGGAACATCAGCGATTGCATCGAGCTTGGAGAGCAGCTTTGGTGTTTTAGCTTGTTGGAAATCGATTAAATCGGATGAAGATGGTAAACGTTATCGGAACGATATTTTCCAGTTCTTCCACTTCACGTTGAATCTGTTCTAATGATTCGATGATGTTGTTGCGAGTATCACGATCAGTTAGCATCTTTTGCAGCTCTTCTTCATCACGTTTCGTGATATCGTCGATGGTTTTACTCATGTTCTCCACTTTATTGCCAATATTCTCATCAGCTAACAGATCCGGTGATAAAGTCGCTAAATTATCACGAGCGTCTCGCATACGTCCGAGATTGGCTTCAAGTGTCGCAATATCACGGGTAGATGGTAGCGTGGCGATCGCCTCCTCGATCATAGCCAGTCGTTCTTGTGCATCTCGGAGCTCATCATCATGTTGTTTCTTCGAGTTACGCATTTCGTCGATCTGTTTCTGTATTGGTTCTGCATTCTCACTCGGTAAAGCATGAATTTGTTTCTCGATATCATCCAACGATTTCTCCGATAGCTCGCGAATAGGAATCGATTGTAGTTCGTATATTTTGATAAGGAGTACTTCCTTAAGTCGATCCTGTTCGTCCTTCTCTGCAGATGATTTCGCATCACGGAGCAGCGCATCAACGAACCCATACGGTCGTTCAAAATCGACAAACGCGACGAATCGGGATCAACATGCTTACGACCGTGATACGCTTCATCATGTCTCTGTTCAAGCATTTGAAGTTGTGCTCGTAATGCTGGGATCTGGAACTGTTCAATATTTTCGATAGTCTCCTTTGTGGTTGTTTAGCAAGCGATTCACAAATGGCGTTCATTTCAGTGATGAAATGGTCGACAGATGCATAACAGATTTTCGTCTTCGATTTCACTCGACAACTCATTTAGCACATCATCGTACTGTTGTACTGTCTGTTCTGCGTCAACGTCAATGAACGAACGTCAGCGATAGGCTGTCCAAAGGATCGAGCAGTTCCGAGAGTTCTTGAAGTCGACGAACCTTTCCATCGAGTATGTGAGATTTTTGTCGTTCGCAGATATTACATCAAAGTCAACCTTTGCATCATTTATTGTTCTTCGTGGTTTCGCCAGCACATCATCAAGTGGTTTCCTCAATTTGTCCAATTCAACATCCGCTTCATCCCTCACTTTTACAAACTCATCCCAGTTATTTGCACGCTCCTCTAGAATTGGTATCATGTTTTCAGCGGATGAGAGGGCAGTTTCTAAAGATTCCACCGATGGATGATTCTTTGGAGCGTTCCGTAGAAGTTCAACAGCTTTCTTGCATTCAGTGGTCAGTTCTTCAGCACTCGGTCTATACTGTGCTGGCACTCCTTCGGCATCTCCCAATAAACGATCAGCATCATTGACAAGTTGAACAAGACGACTTGACACTGGAGTGATCGCATCTCTTAGCGCTTCGTCGGCCGTGCGTTGGGCGATCTCAGCTTCTATATCGCTTCGACGTTGCTGAAATCACCATATGCTCACATCTTATACATGAACCTATTATTAGTCCAATTCACTGAAAAAATCCTAAATTCCGAACGAACATTAATATGGTTCGCTCATCTCGCATACACTAAGAAAATTCTGCCAAAATCTGCTCTTTATAAAAGTCCAGTACTCGCTGCAATCACTTTCAATCTAAAAGCCATTCATCTCATCTCATCCCATCTCATTTACTCACAAACCCACATGTGCACCGAAATAATTTTCAAAAAACAAGAGATTAACGAAAAACACACACCCATACCTACAAATTCTTCATCACCTCCGTACTCACACATCACATTTACTCACATTCATACCGAGAATTACTTGTTTAACTGGCTATATAAAAGGGAAAGGAAGAATCTCAGCCCAATAAGGTACCTTTAAGATGGCTAGCGTCTTCATAATGCGATCGAGTAGTTGAGCATGCTCTTCACGCTGTTCATCATCCAGATCGCTACTGTCAAGTTGAGAAATGCTTTGCTGAAGCCGTTGAAGTG
Source organism: Cooperia oncophora (assembly GCA_036418165.1). NCBI lineage: Eukaryota > Metazoa > Nematoda > Chromadorea > Rhabditida > Trichostrongylidae > Cooperia > Cooperia oncophora. The sequence goes on along the minus strand of MU912251.1, from coordinate 5,492 downwards.
AATCTTCGTCCTTTTTCAGATCTTCAGGTGTTCTATCGTCGGTTTCAGGACTGGTGATCACCAACAGTTGATCTTCTGCATCTTTTCGTGCAACATTGAATGCAGCCAATGCAGCCAGTTTATCTCCAACTGAATCACCAAGCCTCTTCAGAAGATCTTTCAGCCTCGACAAATCCCATTCGCTTCTCTGTCGCAGCTCTTCCGTCGCATCGCCAGCCGGTATCGTCTGTATGAGATTCTCAAGACGTTGCTTCTTTGTCTCGAGCTCCTCAAGTACTGATTGCTGATCATTGAGATTATGCGGTATTTCGTCCGGTTGTTGCTGTAGACTCTCAGAGATGAGAAGAATCTCAGGCGCAACAGCGTTCAACTGCGCGATTTGATCGATATCCTTCTTCTTCTCATCACATTCCTTCTGCATCTTCTCCACCTGTTCTGGAAGTGTCTTGTCAAGGTCATCGTGACTCACAACTGGTGACGGGCTGGTAGCAAATTGCTGACATGCATTTGCAACACCACTCAGCCGTTGTAATTCAGCATCAATTGATGCTATTTGTTGCTTTGCAGACTCCAAATTCTCAGGATCCACTCTTATCAAAGCATCTGCGATATTCGATAGTCGATCCTTGACTTCATCCTGCTGTTGACGTGCTTTCATTTCATCCGGTAAGGCTTTTCGCAAACTTGCCAATTGCCCCTAAAAAGTATTGCACTCTAAATATCTGGTCAAAGGAGAATTTCAAAAAGAAACAATATATGTATATTATAAATAAATAAAAGGAACGCGTTTCGTAGAAAAATCACCTTCACTTGTTCCTTGATGTTGTTCACATCTCGAGCCAATTGATTTCTTGGTGAAAGATCCTCTTGTGGAATGGAGTCGATTGCGAGAAGAACTGCTGACAGATCTTGTTCATCCTTAGTCACGTCATCGATAGGTGCAGGTAGATCACGAGTTTTCATTTTTCCACGACATTCATCGAGAACGTTTTGCAAATCAGCAGTCTTCTGTTCGAAATTCTTCATTTCTTGCACCTGATCATCTAATTTCCTGTTAATAATGTCGATCCTGTTTGAAAGATCATCCTTCTTTGGAAGCAAATCGACGGGAACATCAGCGATTGCATCGAGCTTGGAGAGCAGCTTTGGTGTTTTAGCTTGTTGGAAATCGATTAAATCGGATGAAGATGGTAACGTTATCGGAACGATATTTTCCAGTTCTTCCACTTCACGTTGAATCTGTTCTAATGATTCGATGATGTTGTTGCGAGTATCACGATCAGTTAGCATCTTTTGCAGCTCTTCTTCATCACGTTTCGTGATATCGTCGATGGTTTTACTCATGTTCTCCACTTTATTGCCAATATTCTCATCAGCTAACAGATCCGGTGATAAAGTCGCTAAATTATCACGAGCGTCTCGCATACGTCCGAGATTGGCTTCAAGTGTCGCAATATCACGGGTAGATGGTAGCGTGGCGATCGCCTCCTCGATCATAGCCAGTCGTTCTTGTGCATCTCGGAGCTCATCATCATGTTGTTTCTTCGAGTTACGCATTTCGTCGATCTGTTTCTGTATTGGTTCTGCATTCTCACTCGGTAAAGCATGAATTTGTTTCTCGATATCATCCAACGATTTCTCCGATAGCTCGCGAATAGGAATCGATTGTAGTTCGTATATTTTGATAAGGAGTACTTCCTTAAGTCGATCCTGTTCGTCCTTCTCTGCAGATGATTTCGCATCACGGAGCAGCGCATCCAACGAACCCATACGGTCGTTCAAAATCGACAAACGCGACGAATCGGGATCAACATGCTTACGACCGTGATACGCTTCATCATGTCTCTGTTCAAGCATTTGAAGTTGTGCTCGTAATGCTGGGATCTGGAACTGTTCAATATTTTCGATAGTCTCCTTTGTTGGTTGTTTAGCAAGCGATTCACAAATGGCGTTCATTTCAGTGATGAAATGGTCGACAGAATCGCATAACAGGCTTTCGTCTTCGATTTCACTCGACAACTCATTTAGCACATCATCGTACTGTTGTACTGTCTGTTCTGCGTCAACGTCAATGAAACGAACGTCAGCGTAGGCGCTGTCCAAAGGATCGAGCAGTTCCGAGAGTTCTTGAAGTCGACGAACCTTTCCATCGAGTATGTGAGATTTTTGTCGTTCGGCAGATATTACATCAAAGTCAACCTTTGCATCATTTATTGTTCTTCGTGGTTTCGCCAGCACATCATCAAGTGGTTTCCTCAATTTGTCCAATTCAACATCCGCTTCATCCCTCACTTTTACAAACTCATCCCAGTTATTTGCACGCTCCTCTAGAATTGGTATCATGTTTTCAGCGGATGAGAGGGCAGTTTCTAAAGATTCCACCGATGGATGATTCTTTGGAGCGTTCCGTAGAAGTTCAACAGCTTTCTTGCATTCAGTGGTCAGTTCTTCAGCACTCGGTCTATACTGTGCTGGCACTCCTTCGGCATCTCCCAATAAACGATCAGCATCATTGACAAGTTGAACAAGACGACTTGACACTGGAGTGATCGCATCTCTTAGCGCTTCGTCGGCCGTGCGTTGGGCGATCTCAGCTTCTATATCGCTTCGACGTTGCTGAAATCACCATATGCTCACATCTTATACATGAACCTATTATTAGTCCAATTCACTGAAAAAATCCTAAATTCCGAACGAACATTAATATGGTTCGCTCATCTCGCATACACTAAGAAAATTCTGCCAAAATCTGCTCTTTATAAAAGTCCAGTACTCGCTGCAATCACTTTCAATCTAAAAGCCATTCATCTCATCTCATCCCATCTCATTTACTCACAAACCCACATGTGCACCGAAATAATTTTCAAAAAACAAGAGATTAACGAAAAACACACACCCATACCTACAAATTCTTCATCACCTCCGTACTCACACATCACATTTACTCACATTCATACCGAGAATTACTTGTTTAACTGGCTATATAAAAGGGAAAGGAAGAATCTCAGCCCAATAAGGTACCTTTAAGATGGCTAGCGTCTTCATAATGCGATCGAGTAGTTGAGCATGCTCTTCACGCTGTTCATCATCCAGATCGCTACTGTCAAGTTGAGAAATGCTTTGCTGAAGCCGTTGAAGTGAATCTTCGTCCTTTTTCAGATCTTCAGGTGTTCTATCGTCGGTTTCAGGACTGGTGATCACCAACAGTTGATCTTCTGCATCTTTTCGTGCAACATTGAATGCAGCCAATGCAGCCAGTTTATCTATATTCATCCAACTGAATCACCAAGCCTCTTCAGAAGATCTTTCAGCCTCGACAAATCCCATTCGCTTCTCTGTCGCAGCTCTTCCGTCGCATCGCCAGCCGGTATCGTCTGTATGAGATTCTCAAGACGTTGCTTTCTTTGTCTCGAGCTCCTCAAGTACTGATTGCTGATCATTGGAGTTATTCATAA
>MU912250.1:0-56786 GCA_036418165.1 Cooperia oncophora | reverse complement strand
GAGTTCCTCGAATGCACATTCGGTTCGACAATGGCCCGCGATGCCACTGCGCCCGGCCGCTGTGCGAAGCATAATTTGTCACCCCCGTAAGACCAAGTGGATAGTAGCCCCCTCCTACTTGAAAAGTTACCCCGCAATAAAAACGCGCATTGTTCACAGCGCTCCGGCGCTCTACTTTCTCATTTTTTTTTGATGCTTTCACATACAACCACTCATTTTGGATGAAGGCCCAAAGGTGCCTCCAACAACACAAATAGCAGTCACCTCGGTCCGCACAAGAAAGAAACCATACACACTGCTTTACTGCAGCCTTCATCTTCGTCCAACGCCAACCCGAGCCGTTTTGGAGCACCACTCCGCAACGACAGATGACGTGAACGCTTCCCATGGGTGAGAGAGCAGGTCCGTCGAACACATAGTGGTATACCCATTTCACAATTAAAGAGCTTCTCGGAGTAAGGTGAGGGGATTCGCGATCACCCCCCGGGACGCGATTATGTCAATGCCGCTGCCCACTGTCGCTAGTGCAACCCTTCCTTAGTTATGTCATGAGATGTTGGTCATACTGGCTAGGATCGCCACGGGTTGCAAACACATATTTTCTAGGAAGTACCTCACCGCGCGTAAAACCAACCAATAGGAGGTCCATGATGACAGCTCCATTAAATGTCAGCCGGTATTATTACCCACCCCATCCATCAAGATCTAGCGTGGCGCGCCCGAGCCCATTAGCGAGGCGGTCCTTTCTCTTTGCCGGCTCTTCACAATTCGACCTACACGCAGCTTTCAACTGCATTTCACACCTTCCAGCACCAGGGCAATTCTCAACACATACCGAGTACCATAAGTAGACGAAAACGTAGCACATGATAGCCTGGACAACACGAGAGAAGAGATACGAACGCCAGCGGACCCGCCTCCCGCCTGAAAGAAGATACACGAAGACAAATAAACCAAACATTTGACATGCCAACGTGACACCAAGTATAACATAATTGTAGTATAACATACCAATGTAGTCAAACTCAGCTTAGTGAATGAAGTATAGCGATAACCTGCTACATGTTTACGAAATAAGAACAGTAACCTCAGCACATTGTATTCGGGATGCCGCCAAAGTATCAAAAAATTGTCTAGCCAAAACGCTGATATCGAACATAACTTCTGATAAGATGAAAAGCATCTGGGCACGCGGTCAACATTTCATGCCTTCACTTGGGGTTTATGAATCCGCCACCCCGATACACACGCCTTCTCCTCTTAACCCCTGCCGCTTGCGACTAAAATTGAGAAGACCTTCTCTACCTAAGTAGTCCTTAATGAGATAAGCAACTTTCTCCCATTAAACTTTCTCAACAAGAATCAAGGAAGTGATATCAGTTCGAAAGGTTTGGTAATAGGCGATAAAAGGCCAACGTGGTGACCATTCCCATGAGACGGTGACAGCCACGAGCTGGGGTGTCGATTTTAAGACCAACCGAATATATGGCACTGAACATCACTGGTCTGTCATGTGTGACGCCTGGTTTCGTTCCGAATCTAATCTACCTCATCTGGTGGTAGTCTAAGTCCGCGGCCCAATCTCACCACTCATTTCATCAGAGTGTAGGGCTGTTTTTCATGGTCCTTGCATATGGGCCAGCACTCGCTGCCATAGAGCAACACCGTCTCACCACCACCCGGTGCACCATTTCATTGAGGGTCCTGGAGCATCGCCGATGGCCGACTCCCGGCAGACTCCTTCCACTTCATCCAAGCCGCACTTAATCGAGCTTTCACTGTCTGGTCCACGCCACCATCATGGGCCAGGTCGCTTGCCGGATAGCAGAAGTTCTCCACCCTCTATTTCCACAGTGCCTTGGACGGACTTGTTGCACTCCCACAGCTCAGGAACTTGGTCTTTCTGATTTCAACTGCAATTTACTTTTCGGTGGGGGTCTTTCTGATTTCAACTGCAATTTACTTTTCGGTGGGCACACCCTGCCTTTTTTTCGTGAGACGGAGGTTGTGTGTGACGACTGGCGCGCTTACCACTACTGCGGTGCTGAGTTCAAGTCTCGGGTCGAGTCCCACAAAGCCTCCGGACCTCCGGAGACAGAAAATTAGACCGCATTCGTTTGGGAGGATGAAACACTAGCTTGTACATCCCGAAGTAGATTCCAACTCCTCTCATCTCGAAACCTACGCATAGAGCGATGTTTTGTTCTTCTGTTTTGCCAACGAGGTTTGCAGGTGGCAACACTTCATTCGGCCAACGTTTCGACCTGCTCGTCGTCATCAAAGGCCTACAAATGGCTCAAAGCTTGAGAATCGCACGCTACCCCATCAAACGCTTTGCCCCTTCTAGCATTCCTGACGTCATCTCAGGATTATGCAAAATACCCAAAAGTTGAAAAATAAGCTCACCGCATTACACCACAATAGGTTAGTACTTACTACGTCAGTAAATGGATAAGCAATGATTGTTACTCTTTTTTATCAGGACGCACGAGTTCGCTTATCATGTATGCAATTCGCAATGTTCCATGAAAGGTAGTACATCAATCGTAACGGATGCACACTCGTTTCGGTTGTTCACATTGGAATTCCGTGCTGAAATCTAAAAGGCTTCCAGCGCTTCCCTAGCTGAGATCTCAGTCTCATAGACCAAAATCGTGCACTTGATGTCGAAATCTTCGCCACCATGCTGCTCTATTCTATGTCTTCCCCACGTTGTTGACATATTATGCGCCTTTTACCAGATAGATGTTCCTTGATACGGACTGATAAAACTCCTTCTGTTTCCCCAATGTATGTTGAATTACATGTCCTACATTCAATCTGATAAATGACGCCCGCTGAATTCCCCAATTTTGCCATTAGGACATGTAACACAATTCTCTGACAGGCACTGCTTATCGTAAAGCCTGTTCCTCACTTGTTGACGTTTGATGGGAACGTTGGCCAAGACAACATCATCGCACAACTGTGCTTGAACAATGCATCGTTGGATGGCAGCAGACACCTTATCAGAGATAAATGGCACACGTAGAGGAAGCTTATTCTGGCGCAAAGTGCAGTTTCTGCCAACGCGAGACCTCCTATTGTGATTGTGCAAATCTAGCATGGACGAGAATGTTCTTCGAGACGAAAAGACGCTAGCATGCCTGCTCTTTTGAGTTACATTCGAGTAATGTCGAGTACAATAAGTTCTTCCTGGACGGACTTCTAGAAGGATTGAAGGTGGGTCAAGGCTGATTTGCAATTCTACCGATCTAAGGCTAAATCCACTCTATGCGCAAAATGTGGCAGACTTTTGGAACTGCATCGCACAAGTGCTCAGAACGTTGGAAAAAGCTTATCCATGAACCACCACCCTACTGACAACAGCAACCGCAATGACCATGTAACGAAAAGGGTCAGCGTTCTCGATGACACACAGCTTTCGTCCAATGCGCTTAATTTTCTGTCTCGGGCCATCGTTTTCACCGTCACAAAACATCAATGCTGCGATTTCGCAAGGTTGTGGGAAGCTTATATATACTACGAGACCAACTGCGCTGCAAAAGTCACCGTGAGAACAACCCGCTGGTTATCGCATCAAGTCGGAGACCTCTTTCTGTTGTACCGTTCGTTTCCGCGTAGGTTATCATCAACACTGCACCGGATGTGGATGTCAAGATGCGAATACTATTAACAGGTGTGCTGAAGGTTCTGAATCTTTGACAACGACAACAACTTGACAACTGAACAACGGCAAGGGTTCACGGAACTACGCGAGTTAAGAAAGCGGGGCAATACGTATCTCTGTTAGCGACAAGGGTGGAGAATTCGTTATTATGTCGCAATCACTAGATCGTGACATAACACAACTCCATCTGCGGCACACATTGACTTATCGTCTTGCAACGGAAGCGGAATTTTCATCACAATGCAGACAACTCAACCACGTCTGGGTGAGGGAAGGCAAGTCTGCAGCTTTGGATGAAAGATTCATCGGTAGTCTCGAAGTTGATTCTTCAAGCTGCCCCTTTTCTACAGCTTGGTGAAGACCCACAAACTCGCACCTAACGATTTGCTGTCAACGTCAGCGGACTCCCATAAAATACGGCCAATTATCAAGCGGCGAGCGTGGAGTTAGTAAGGATTGAAAGGATGGCTGGCGTCAAGGCTGATTTGCGAATCTCTATCGATGCTTAGGACTAAATCCACTCTATGCGCAAATGTCGGCAGACTTTGCGAATTGATCGCACAAACGTGTCAGAACGTTGGAAAAAGATTATCATTGAACACCACCCTATGACACACAGCAACCGCACATGACCACTATGCTAACGAAAAGGGTCACGTTCTCGATGACACACCAGGCTTTCGTTCCACATGCCCTTAATTTTCTGTCTCGGGCCATCGATTTTCACGTCACAAAACATCAAGTGCTGCGCATTTCGCCAAGGTTGGTGGCAAGCTTATATATACTACCCAGCACCAACGTCGTTGCAAAAGTCAACAGTCTGAGAACAACCCGCTGGTCTCCATCGCATCAGTCGCGAGACCCCTTTTCTCAGTTATGTACCGTTCGTCTTCACGCGATACGACGTTATCATCAACACCTGCCACCGGATGTAGGCATGTTTCCAAGATGCGAATACTTATTAAGCAGAGTGTGCTGAATCCTTCTGAATCTTTTGACAACGACAATAACTTAGACAACTCGAACCAAACATCGGCCAAGGGTTCACGGAACTACGCGAGTTAAGAAAGCGGGGCAATACGTATCTCTGTTAGCGACAAGGGTGGAGAATTCGTTATTATGTCGCAATCACTAGATCGTGACATAACACAACTCCATCTGCGGCACACATTGACTTATCGTCTTGCAACGGAAGCGGAATTTTCATCATAATGCAGACAACTCAACCACGTCTGGGTGAGGGAAGGCAAGTCTGCAGCTTTGGATGAAAGATTCATCGGTAGTCTCGAAGTTGATTCTTCAAGCTGCCCCTTTTCTACAGCTTGGTGAAGACCCACAAACTCGCACCTAACGATTTGCTGTCAACGTCAGCGGACTCCTATAAAATACGGCCAATTATCAGCAGCGAGGTGGACCAGCCGACAGAATCTCATGGTTTTTCAACTGTAATGTAAGTCAATTGCTGCCTCTAATTCCCTCGCACCTGCCCAACACAACAATTCTTTGAACGAATACGTAAGCATTACGATTCAAGTTGCGTAATGGGCTCATTCGACGTTACTGCATTCTACACCAATAGTTCAAAATGAACAGGCTTTGCAAGCGCTATCCGAAATGTTGCATAGGCATGGTTGGAACATCGAGATTTTAAACTTTGTACAGTGTGCATAATGACTCTCGTCAAGGAATGTTTGTCGCTGTAACATTTTTCATGTGGTCAGGTTCTTCCTATTCTTAAATCAGGAGTCTGGCTATGGGCCAACAATTAGCGCCGGTGCTGGCAATCTGCTTCGTAAGCAGAATTGAACAGCTGGTAGTGGATCGCTCGCCATTGACGTACTGCAGATATATAGATGACTGCTACATAGTAACATCAGCACAGTGAATGGATGAGTGTTTTCACATAATGAATGAGCAGTCACGTACATCAAACTTACACGAGAAACCCTAAGAAACGGTTGGTTTCCCTACCTTAACACGCAGCTCAAAGTGTCCAGCGGCATGATCATTGTGAAGTGGTATCGGAAAAGTAGCTCGAAGGACATTCTCGTCCATGCTAGATCTGCACAATCACAATAGGAGGTCTCGCGTTGGCAGAAACTGCACTTTGCGCCAGAATAAGCTTCCTCTATGTGTGCCATTTATCTCCGATAAGGTGTCTGCTGCCATCCAACGATGCATTGTTCAAGCACAGTTGTGCGATGATGTTGTCTCGACCAACGTTCCCATCAAACGTCAACTAGTGAGGAACAGGCTTTACGATAAGCAGTGCCTGTCAGAGAATTGTGTTACATGTCCTAATGGCAAGATTGGGGATTGTGCCTCAGCGGGCGTCAGGACATGTAATTCAACATACATTGGGGAAACAGAAAGAGTTTTATCAGTCCGTATCAAGAAACATCTATCTGGTAAAAAGCGCAATAATGTGCAACAGCGTGGGGGAGGCAAAGAATAGAGCAGCATGGTGGCGAAGATTATAACATCAAGTGCACGATTTTGGCCTATGAGACTGACAAGGGAGGTCTTTCAGGTTGTGGCGCGCTTTTTGGAAATGGTTGTTGCTTGTTGTAGGGGTCCATCAAGGATCACAAAAATGGGTTTCATTTTTGCTATGCGTTTCTGGGTGGGTCAAAAACTGGGTGAAAGGTGAAAACAATTTGACAAGAATGGGCTGTTTTAACAACATTAATGGGCTCCTTTCTGCTTGTAACTTCGAGCATGCATAGTTTATGAGGTGGTCTCTAATCAGGCCTCAAAAATAGATTTGATTAAAGTCAAGATGTAAGTATCATGTTGTAACACACTTGGCCCGGCGCAAGAGTGATGTTTTTGTCAGCGCTCCCTTCACGGCAGCTAACAACGGGTCGGATGGCGCAGTGGATAACACGACGGGTTCTGGATGGCACGGCAAGCGGAGACTTTGCGGATCGGATCCTCCTCGCTGAAAACTTTTTACATTTTTCAGCTTTCCATTCATTGGCGTGCCTGTGCGTCTGGCAATGGAAATAAGTCGAGTATATGCCGTTTGAAGGCATATACTTGTGGCCACATTGTGACCTGATAGTGTGCTTGTGCTGCCCCTCGTAGCTCATGTCAGGAGGGTTACTGCAATGAAATACCATCACATTTATGTTTAGCGGGTTGGACTACCCCTGGAAATTAATTTCTAGCCAAATCTGACGTGTCGACCTAGCTTGGAAAATGTGTGCCATTCTATGGACAATTAGCACCAGGCTAGGGTCCACCCACCATGGATGACTGGTCTAGGGATGGAATTTTCTTATCCGGAACAATCAGGGAAATGATGCAGGCGGCACGAACAAGTGAGCCAGCCATTGTTCTTTGCGAAAAGACATGACTGAAGGGTTATTTCAGTGCAAAGACCAGTCAACACCAGTATGCTAGGCGGAGTATTGGCTATCATCCAGGCGTGACCATCTCTATACCCCATTTTTTCGAAGTTGAGTCAGAATCTCGGATTCCTCAAGGTGGCGTTTCTAGGGGTTGTTTGACACCCTGAACACGAATGAATGATATCCATTTCGCACGGGGAGAGGTGTGAGTCCGCTACAGTGCAAATTCACTGCGCCAGCCCACCCACAGAAAAACAGTGAAGGAAACCTCCATAACTCCGCTCAGAGAATCGTTCCGCAAATTTTGAAGGTAGTTTCGAGTTGAATGTTCCAAGACGACAATCAATCAGACAATGGTATGATGTCACTGCAAATTTCCAGGTTGACCTGTTGGCCTTTCCTGAATGACACGTTATAAACCAGCACACTTGTGTGGAGAACCTTGTTTCCGAGAATGTTCTCGTCTCGTTGATACAGATGCAAAACTGTTGCTGCAATGAGGATCCGAACCGAGTCTCGCATTGCCGTGTCATACAGAATCCATCGTGCTATCCGCTACGACATCCGATCCGCCAGCAATGGTCATGGTAGGGAGCGCTGACAAAAACATCACTCTTGCGTCGGTGCATGCCAAGTGTGTTACAACATGATACTTACATCTTGACTTTAATCAAATCTATTTTTGAGGCCTGATTAGAGACCACCTCATAAACTATGCTCGAAGTTACAAGCAGAAAGGAGCCCATTAATGTTGTTAAAACAGCCCATTCTTGTCAAATTGTTTTCACCCATTTTTTGACCCACCCAGAAACGCATAGCAAAAATGAAACCCATTTTTGTGATCCTTGATGGACCCCTACAACAAGAACAAACCATTTCCAAAAAGCGCGCCACAACCTGAAAGACCTCCCTTGTGAGATCTCAGCTAGGAAAGCGCTGGAAGCTTTTTAGATTCAGCACTAAATTCCAATGTGAACAACCGAAACCAGTGTGTATCCATTACGAATGATCTACTACCTTTCATGGAACATTGCGAATTGCATACATGATAAGCGAACTCGTGCGTCCTGATAAAGGAGAGTAACAATCATTCGCTCATCCATTTACTAACGTAGACTAGTAACCTATTGTGGCGTAACGCTGTGAGCTTATTTTTCAACTTTTGGGTATTTTTGCATAACCCTGAGATGACGTCAGAAATGCTAGAAGGGACAAAGCGTTCGATGGGTAGCGTGCGATTCTCAAGCTTTGAGCCGGCCTTTGATGACGACGAGCAGGTCGAAACGTTGGCCGAATGAAGTGTTGCCACCTACAAACCTCGTTGGCAGAACAGAAGAATAAAACATCGCCCTATGCGTAGGTTTCGAGATGAGAGGAGTTGGAATCTACTTCGGGATGTACAAGCTAGTGTTTCATTCTCCCAAATGTGGTCCAATTTTCTGTCTCCGGGGGTTAGCCTTTGTGGGACTCGACCCGAGACTTGAACCCAGCACCGCAGTAGTGGTAAGCGCGCCAGTTGTCACACACAACCTCCGTCTCACGAAAAAAAGGCAGAGTGTGCCCACCGAAAAGTAAATTGCAGTTGAAATCAGAAAGACAAGTTCCTGAGCTGTAGGAGTGCAACAAGTCCATCCAAGGCACTGTGGAAATAGAGGGTGGAGAACTTCTGCTATCCGGCAAGCCATGCCTGGCCCATGATGTGGCGTGGACCAGACAGTGAAAGCTCGATTAAGTGCGGCTTGGATGAAGTGGAAGGAGTCTGCCGGGAGTCGGCCATCGGCGATGCTCCAGGACCCTCAATGAAATGGTGCACCAGGTGGTGGTGAGACGGTGTTGCTCTATGGCAGCGAGTGCTGGCCCATATGCAAGGACCATGAAAAACAGCTACACTCTGCTGAAATGAGGTGTGAGATGGGCCTGCGGCTAGACACGACTAGATAGGATAGATAGATTCGGAAACGAAACCAGGCGTCACACAGACAGACCAGTGATGTTCATGTGCCATACCTTATATCGGGTCTTAAAATCGACACCCAGCTCATGCTGTCACCCGTCTCATGAGAATGGTCACCATTCCTTTCTAACGCCTATTACCAAAACTTGTACATCGGCTGGCCACCGCATGTCATTGTATAGGCCACGTCGCATTCAGTAAGCCGCTATGATGGATGCGTGCGGCATCCCACGAAAAGATTGATCAACGGGGAAGACTTCAACCTCTATCCTTTGACCTGTTGCCTTCTTCGCACATTCCCTTGAAGCTCTCTCTGCTCGCCACTATCAAGGCAATGTCATCGGCAAAGATTGTGGTCCTGAGTGGCCCTGCCATGAGTTCCTTTTCCATGACATTCAGTGTGTGGAGGAAGGGAAGGGGCTAAGAGCTGACCCATGGTGAACCCAATCCTTCTATCTACCCGGTGTTGGGTGCGCACAGCAGCTTTGCCCCATCGTACACGCCCTCGTGCGGGGTGCGTACAGCACCTCTGCTCCATCGCACATAAACCTCCTTAGGGGATAAGGTGCTCGGAGATGAGATATCGGGAATGTTCCCTTCTCTAGACCTCCCCCCCTTTAAGGTTGTCATAAGCGATTGAAGGCCTTCTCGATCAAGAAAGCTAGGTAGCAATGTCGACGCTTCTCTCGACACGTCCCCTTTGTTTGCCCTGCGATGAAGATGGCTCTGTGGTAGACTCACCGGGTATGTAGCCAAACTGCTCTTGCGGGACAAAATCCTTCAGTTGAATAATCACTTGTACAGCTTCGCGGTATGTGCGGTCAACCTGATACTCAGGTAGTTGGAGCAGTCCGCCGCATCTTCTTTTCCCTTGAAGATTTAGACGACTGTACTGCACCTCCAAGCATCCGGCATTCTTCCTTCGGCTGTTATGTTGTTTAGGAAGCGGGCGAGCTTACTCCATGCCCTCCAAGGGCCTTCCAGGCCTCAACTGGCCCCATCTGGACCAGTCGCATTCTTTGGCATGAACTCCCATGAATAAAGTGATTCATTAAGCCCGGAGAGCCCTTCATAGACATTTTCCTAATCTTTCCCACTATATATCCACATTACATGCCCTTTCCGCCCCTTTCTGTCGCGACACAATTCGCATGTATGTTAGACACATTTCACGCTGTTATAGATGTTATAACAGTTTTTAATAGTCAGTATATTGACAGATAGACTGACAACACGATAAGTACATAGCACACTTGACCGCCTCGACGACTCCGCCTACTTATTAATAATCTTGTGACAATTTCGCCACTTTGTAACTATATACCGCGACATGAGCTGAGTGACATCTTGACAAATATGATCTACATAAAATTTGTGACTATTTGATTATCCAACTTATGCTCCGCACCCCTGCCCACGCCCACTTTAAGAGATTTCGAGTTTTTCTTTTGACGAAATGATGCCTTTAAAGAGTCAAAAAATCTAGAAAACAAAATCCTTATGACTTATTATACTATGTCACTCAAATAGCTGTTAGTCGCAGACAAGCCCCGCCCCTAACGTCAAACTCCTACCACTTTTTGAAAATTTCTGACTTTTAAAAATTTTTTTTCGATATTTCTCTCATCTAGTTCCACCCACCTAGTTCAAGCCCCTTTTGAGAAATTCGTCCTCGTCCCGTCCTTAGTGGGAACTTCGCCCCCATCGGAATTCTGAATTCCGTAAGATTTGATGGCACTTTTATAACAGATTCGAAATTTGTGTTTTTACGTGTTTGCGGGCAAACTCCACCCCTTCGTGGAGGACTCCGCCCCCTTTGTAGACTGGTCGACCACGGAACTGAGATTCAACGGTTTACCAATGTCCTTGGGCAATGGATAGGCCAGTTATTCTTCCACTGTAGCGCGCGTGCAGCCCCGGACATCTAAGGGCATCACGGACCGCTCAGTCTCGTGAGGCTAGACACCGCTTATCCCTCTAAGAAGTAGACTGAGCTTGAAAATCCATTTAACAGGCTAGAGTCTCGCTCGTTATCGGAAAACGAGACAAATCGCTCCATCAACTAGGAACGGCAAAGCACGACCAACCACCGAATCGAGAAAGGACTTTCAGTCTGTCAATCCCTACGGTGTCCGAGTCGGGTGAGTTTTCCCGTATTGAGTCAAACTAGGCCGCGAGCTCCACTCCTGGTGGTGCCATTCCGTCAGTTTCTCAAAGTTTCGGACCTGGCAACCACACTACCCAGGAAACGAAAGACTTTCGTTTCCGCAAAGCTCCTCGACAAGGCAACCACGACCCCTCGGATCGCTAAATTGGCATAGCTCACGGTCAGAACTAGGGCAGTATATAACCGCCTTCAAACCTCTGACTTTCCTTCTTGATAAATGAAGACATTCTTGGCAAATGCTTTCGCTTTAATGCGTCCCTCTGCAGTCCACGAATTTCACCTCTTGCGCAGAGATATGGATGCCCCGAACTTGTCCCTCCCAATCATTATTTCAGTTCCTAAACCAATAAATAGAACCGAAGTCCTAGTGAGGTCAAGACTGTGAGATGACTGAAATCTTCAAATCGCTCAAACCATTGTAAGCATTCCTAATAGACATGGCTTCTTGCCCACTATTCTTCTCTCTCTTCTTCTTCGCGTTCTTGCCCAAATTTTGTCGGGTACGCTCCTTTGACCAACGCTTTCCAACGGTCTCTGTAGATAGAACAGAGCTGCGGACAGGCCAGCAGCGGTCATGTCCATATTCAGGATGTCTTTTCACCGCATTCCAGGTCAGCCTTTTGGACGTTTGCCGGTGAATGATGACCGTTATCAGCGGACTTCGATACAGCGTCAGGTCTTTCGTTTCCAAAAGCTATTGCATTAGGGGTGAAAAAAAGAGAGGCCGTCGAGAATGCTCAATTTCGTCAAGTTGACACACCAATTCGAGCGCCTGTGTGCGATTGTCAGTGAAAGCAGAAATTAGAAAGACTGTGGACTGCCATATGGGGCAAGGGATTCTCTGCAGGATCGAATCAAATTCAGAGCGAAACTTCTCTCCTTTAGCGCGGTTTTTCAATTGCGCAAAAAACGCCATTACTTTTGGACCCACTCAATAGGGGAGGCGGTCGTTTGGCGCGATTTCACTGCAACTGACGTGTTTTGACAGGTATGGTAAGTCCCTACCAACTTGGATAACTTGTATGAATCACTAGACTATGAGGCTCTCGTAATTTGTAGTCTGCCAAAAACCGTCAGTAAGGGCTACAGTGCCCATGGTTCTCAGCCAAGCTTTCATCTAATGATTACTTAGGGGGAAAGAACTAATTTGGAACTATGCGCGAGTTGTCTCATCTGGAACACTATTCACTTGACACGTTTTGACGAGGAGGTGATAGGAAAATCGCGCCAAACGACATACATCCACTCAATAGATCACCTTGACACAATGGAGAAGGGAACGTACTTGTTCTGTTACGTTGCCATGTACGAAAAATTCTACAAAGCAAACGCTCAGCATTTCTTTTCCGATTGCTTCCACTTCGTGTACACTAAGATCTAAAACTGTTTAACCATATCATAGGACTTCGTGCAGAGATTCCCGGAACTTCACAGAAAGAGCGCTTTCCTTTGAAAATAGCAATAGCCTGTTCCATAGTCCACTCGTTTTTGAGTAATAGCTCAACATAGTACTCTGATAGTGTAGTAGGTTCCGAAACTACAAAGTTCTTAAATGATCGCTTCACGCCGTCGAATAAGTCGTCAAAGCGGAGAGGATCTGTAAGCAAGGATCTGGAGTTCCATCAATCTACTGGACCTTTTCAGCAGATTATTTGCACATTGCGAAGCATTTCCGTGCAAGCAAGTGCTAATCGGAAAGGTCTAGTCAAATAAGAGATTCCGAAGTGACTCACCCGGTTTGAAGTCAATCATTCGCTTGATAATATGCTCGACAAGTTGTGGTTGTTTTTCGTCGTAACCCATCACCTGAATAGTGTGTATACAATAACTGTTCGTGGAAACAAGAGGACATAGACAGTGAGGGAGAGGGAAACTAGGGTATTCTTTTAAACCGATTGATGCTGCCTCTGGATGGAGTCGTGGTCGGTAAGAGCCCGCCCATCCATGCTCTCCCGTTTCCATGACTGATATATTATTCGTAACCAAGCTCCAGTGCATGTCTCCTCTTTTGCAGAGATAATGACCGTAAGCTTTGGCAACATGGTTATGGGCTCTTGTCTTTATGCATCTCTGCTACATTTTCATGCCTTTGGCAATGGTCAATACAGTAATACAAGAGGACTGAGTATTGGTAGCAGCCAAACTCAGTCCCTCTGACTAACGCTAGCCAGAAGAGTTGATCAGCGCCTCTGTGCTGCAGATCCTACCGATTACATGAGGGGAAGGATAGGAAGGTCAGTCGAGCTTTCGGCCACTAGTTCCGGTATCGGAACTCTCTCAACTCAGGGTCAATGGACATGTTAACCCAAAATTGTCTTCAAATTGTGACTCCGCTTTTAAGCATTGGTGGGCTGTCCGGTAACGGAGACGTGATTCTCGTAGAGCTCCTTCACTCTGGCTTTTCTCCCCCCACCCTGCCTCATGCTCGAGTCAAAGCATTGAAGGGCTCAGGTACCGACGATATGGAGAGAAATTGTCGTCCATATTGCAAAACAAGTAGAGTACAAGTGAGAGGCGCACGTACTATAAGATGCGTAACACCTTATATCATTGTTCACGATATCGGTCACGCCTTTTCCAGAATGAGGACAAATTCTTCAAGTTCATAAAATAAACACTTTTCCTGTCGACGTTATAACTACTACTCACTTCCAGTAACAGCCCGAAATCCTTCTCACTTATGTTGCAGCTGACGCCAGCCAGCTCCGCATTCGAAACATCTTCCGTCAAAGCGTCCTGGAAGGTTAAATAATACAGTCAAGGATGGAAAAACCAGGGAGGAACCTACCTGCAAACACGCTGAGAAGATTTTCAAGAGCACTTGTGATTGTAGAGACTTCATGACCGCTGGAGAAATGAGTGCGACCTGCAACGGAACGCGTTATGATGAAGATTCGCAGTCAAAAGATGAAGAATTCCCACCCTAGTTACAGCTATTGGGAGTTTGTATTCGTCGTCTTGCTTGAACCAAATTCGACACCATGCATCGTCTTGTATGACGTGAGGATATTCCCTATCATTAGCATTTCTCTTCAATAAAGCTTTTTATCGCCTTCAATGGCTGATTCCATGCAGACATATGGGATGGAACCCCTGCGTACATTCATTTCCTACTCACTGATGCATCACTCAATTTGATAGAGGTGAGGATGGACACAATTGAGAAAACCACAAAGGTACGCTCAATTCCGCCCTTACCACGAGAGCAAAATATACTTTGAGTCTTCCTTCTGCTGGTACACGCCGGCTCACTTAGGTAACTGGTCTCAGCCGCCCGCCAGTTTTACACCAATTGTTGTCGCTTGTTTTGAAAAGCGGGCTTGCGCTGCGTCAAGCAACCGGCAACTTTGATCGCTCGTCTGCAGCGTGAAAACTGGAGCTTCAGGCGGCGTTCAAACTTCGCGACGACGGCGCTTCAACCACGTGATCGAGAGGCGTCGATCGCTCGAATGTAGGATCGCGTCGCTCGCATAGCGTACGATTGGCCAGCGCGAGTTCAATGGAAAAATCAACTGACGGGTGCTAATTCTCAGCGTATTCTCTTACATTTTGCTTCCTGCTCCTCCCGCTACCTTCTCGCTTGCTTTTTCATCTTCCTGCCACAATTTGTTAGGACTGTTCCTTATGTTTGCCAGTTATTATGTTTATTTACCTTTACCACATTGCGTTTTTTCAGATATACTGCAATTTTTCTGAGGTTCAGCGCGCCTTTCTCCACTTATGAGGTGGGTTTTTCAAGCCTCCCGTAGTTTTGACCATCTTTCTCATTGTTATTATCTGTGAATTGATGACCAAACTAAATACAGTATGATTGATAAGAACCAAAAAGATAAGCAAAACCACAGAATCTGAAAAACCATCCTCAGGAATAGAGAAAGTGCGCGCACTCAACGCGGCCGTCCTTATGAAAATTTTTGATTTATCTGGAAAACCTTGATGTGGTAAAGGTGAATAAGCATAGTAATTAAAAAATTAAGTTAAAATAATAGTAAAAAAAGTAAGCAAAAAACACTAGGAATAGATTAAATAAATTGTGGCAGGAAGATGACAAGCAAACGAGGAGCTAACGGGAGGAGAAAGAAGCAAAAAGAAAGCGGATACGGCTGTGAGTTAGAATCTGTCCAGTCGATTTTTGCATTGGAGCGCTAACAACTCGCGCTATACAACTGTATGCTAGCGCGAGCAACGCGATCGTACGCTCGAGCAATCGCCGTAGCCATAACCATAGACGGGCGCGATCGATCGCTCGACCGCGCGCCGAAGCGCCGCCATTGTGAAGATTGAACACTGCTTCGAAGACAGTTGGCACGATGATTTGGTGCTCGGCCTTGAATGCTAATAAGGCGCTATATAGTGGGGAAGTAGCGAAAGAACAGAGTGAAACGGTCGAAATCCTGCGAAGAAAGAGCCTCCGTTCTCATTATGTTAGAAACCAATTTTGAACGAGTTTCGCGTAAGCTTCTTGCCAATAACCGCTACTGGAAATACGGCTGCATGTGCGTGCTCACATATCCATGCAGCACCGCCGCCTTCATACCAAACCCTTCACTACATAATTTGCTTAACAAAAGAATCGATCGCATCAAGTGGTCGTCCATTGTGGGCGGGCGGGCATTTGGGTCGGTATGTTGTGGCTTCATAGAATCCTTATAAGGGCACCTCCCTGCTCAGGGTCGCGGAATTCCGTCCTGCCCGGCGCATTAATCCTACTCGTCTTGAGGATTTGTCGTGCCAACTGCCTTTGAAGAAACAGAAAAAAGAACGTGCTACCGTTTGACTGTTTCTCGTGCTTTGAGGTCGAATTTTGAAGCAATATAGTCGTTTTTCTGTGGCAGACGCAGAACAGGATTCACCGTTTCGAGAGCGGCTTCGAATTGCTCCATTTTTCCTTCAACACTATTCTTAGGTTCCGGCCCTGAGTCTTGACATCAAGTTAGAGGCAACGCGTCCGCGATTATAAAAGCGTATGTGATATTGCAGAAATGTTGAAGGAACATTCCCCCCCCCCTTTTCGAAAGGAAATATGGTAGTGCGGCGCTTTGAGACGGATTAATCCGCCTTTTTTCTACAAATTAGAAGCACTGTAGTGAGATCCCTGGTGACACGATCATATGATGACTTGCATAATGTCACGTAATTGATCCTGTTGTTTATTTCGTGTAGGAGGTGTTTGAATTCCAGGGTCTCTTGTACTTTCCTGATTCAGAGCCCTCCAGTATTTTCCTCTTAATTGTGTTCCCTACTGAGGGCGCGAAACGTTGACTATTAACGAGGGCTTCTTGGTGATCGTGTTCCTCTATGCGATGCAAGGACACGAAGGTGGATACTCCAGCGCTCTGCAGTGTTCTTCAATTGTAGAGTAGTCTCCCAGTCAGGGCACGCCATTGCGTTGTGATCATTTCCTAAAAAATACGACCGCCCCCTCTCCAAGTGAGGGTCTTGATACGCCTCCCCCCTGTCAGAGGGTAGAAACTAAAAGAAGAGCAAGAATGAAGAAATTGACAATAAAGAGAACTAAGCATTATTGAACTATCCTACCCCAAGAACTCAAAAAAATTTTCGCTGAAACTTTGTCTATCGATGTTATTCGATGTCTTGATCACGAGTGTGACATCATTTTCCATACCAGCACTATTTAGCGTCTCTACCGTGCACGAAATCGAGGATAGTCGAATGCAAGCGCCCTTCATCCACCACGAAGTAGAATCACCATAAAAGCAACCTTTCTCAGTACAACACTCCATTCCTTGATTACAAACATATAGCCACTGATTCCGGGCGCATTTCTTAATACTATGCCGAACATCAGCATATCTAGGAGACTTGGCAGGCGACATAATTGTAGAGAGCCGGCAATTTTCGTCTTCGTTCTAATTCTGATGATGACTCAGTGGTGAATTCCACCCGCTCTTCAGTGGTGAATTCCAACGCTCTTAAGTATAATCCATATCAGGCTACAGTACTAGTACTAAGAATGCTAAGTACGTGACATGGTGAAGCTCAAGTGTTGTTGTCAGCTCAAGTTGTCAAAGTGCGTTTGAATAGCGATTGCTCGCGACAACCGCACGCAAGCAGTGCAATTCCCGAGCTATTACAAGCTCACTGGAGCGCGTTATTTTACGATCTGGGATCAATTTTAAGCCAAACACTCGAAAGTACCCCTTTTTTGAACACCTACAACTTCGTTGAAATCAAAACTCTCAGAGAGGGGAAGTGGGAATGAGTAGAGCTAGGCTGGCTCTTGCTACCTGGATTTAACGATTCCTGAAACATTTCCTTTCTAGAAAGTTTCACCGTTCTCTTGTGATCCTATTGCGTTCATGGGGGCTAACCACAAGTCGCCACGCTTTGGACATCCATGGCAAGCTCCATACATGGCCTTTTCGAAAAAAAGAACTGTGCCAAACGCAGGAAGCTTTCTACTTTCCAGCACAACTTTCATTTCATCGCTAGGCCTGCTATTCGAAAATTTTCCCCGTTGTGATCATAAAAAAACCACTCCCCAAGGCCCGAAAAATCAGCCCCTCCGACGCCAGAAAGTTGGCTTTAAGACATTGGTATGCTTCTAAAACGCATGTTTTTGCCAAGGATACCAGGAAATAGTTCATTGGACGCCAGTTTGCATCACCTCTGGATTGCGCCATGCATAGCGCTTTCTCGCAGAGCTATTGGGAAAGTACAACTTCTAGAAAGGGCTTCCTTCGTGCAGGTGGATGTGCTGGCACGGGCAGAAAGGCTCGGAAGTGTATTTTCATCTGTTCACTAGTTCATGGCGCATATTCATTGGCGCGGGGCGGTGTAGTGACAAGTGGCGCGCTTACCACTCGCGCGATGCCGGGTTCAAATCCCCGGTCGACTTTCGCCTAGGCCAACCACGCCTTATACCCTCGGGGACTGTATGATGGTACCAGATAAAACACTGATTTGTACATCGGCTAGCCACCGCAAGTCATTGTATAGGCCACATCGCATTCAATAAGCCAGTGCGATTTCGAATGGAAGTAGGATGCGTGCATCCCAGAAATGTGTTGAACAACGGAGGAGACTTTATCCTTTATCTTATAATATTCATGACGTCGTTGTGGGAGACCATCATATTCCCTGTCATCGCCCGTTCCCCATTTCTGCGCTGGCAGGTTGCTTCTGTCTTGTGTGGGTCTCTTCAGAGGTCCTTCACATGATTAAGTCTTTCATCATTGGAGCTGAACAGCTGGGTATCGCTGCACCCTCACTTCAGAAAGGTCCCCGCGCTTACGACCCCCCTCCCTCGAGGTCAAATACGACCCCCCCCCCGCTTGTGATGATCAGAACGATGGCGTGTCATGCTCCCAGTTTCTCCACATATTTTTGCCCCCTTCCTTGAGCACTTAACAATATTGTTCGGCAAAACCAGGGAGATTCTGTACGCTGCTGAGTGTGGTCTCCATATATGGGTTGAAAGACTGTGTAACCATTCTCCGCTAGTCGGCTTATCAGCGAATCTGCTCCTGATGACTAGGTGTGTCTTTTCCCCTTGGTAAGTACCATATTCCAGAAATATTGGCACTCACAAAGAGGAGACCACTATTACCGTACAGCAGCACATTCTTCGAAGCCGGTTTTTTATAACGTATGGCTCCGTGGTACCGTTCCTAATCCGAACTTCTGGGTTCAAAAATGGAATGGATCTTTCATTGTTGTTGTTTTCCACAGCAAACTATGCTGGGCTCAGGCAACTCCAAGCTGAGATGTGTTTCTGTTCCATCATTCGCTGTATCCAAACCAATATCCGATAAAACTATGATTGTATTTGTGTCGTTTGATAATTCCACATATAAATCAAAGTGGCGGGAAAACAACGGTTCCAGAGTCTTAGATAGAATGTCCACTATTCTCGCAGCCACGCCGTTCTCAAAAGGTGAGTGTACCGTTCTAAAACCTGTTGGGACGTCGAACTATTGCTGACAGATTCGCATATAAAACTTGAAAATGCCCACGCAAGAGCGAGACAAACAAAATTTGTGTCTGGCCCCAGTAGACAGGAACCAGATGGCTTTAAAAGCTCATGGAATGGAAGGGGGAGCTAAGATATAGTGTTACAGACAAAAGCGCGGGTTTCGTCGTAAGACTTAGGCTAAAGACAAAGCAATCACTACTCGTAGTGTAGACGATTGCGGCGCCTACGCTGACTCTTCTATTCAGGTATTCAATCAGGCTGCTAATAGGCTTGAGAATACTATCAAAGAGCTTCAGGTAAAAAGTCCAACCAAGAGGAAGTGAGAAAATTTGTATCATCCTCAGCATCGAAGTTCAGTCATAGGTTAACGAATACCACCACCAATGGCCAGTTTATACATGGACTTCTCACATATTTTTGCCCCCTTCCTTGAGCACTTTAAACAATATTGTTCGGCAAAACCAGGGAGATTCTGTACGCTGCTGAGTGTGGTCTCCATATATGGGTTGAAAGACTGTGTAACCATTCTCCGCTAGTCGGCTTTATCAGCGAATCTGCTCCTGATGACTAGGTGTGTCTTTTCCCCTTGGTAAGTACCATATTCCAGAAATATTGGCAACTCACAAAGAGGGAGACCACTATTACCGTAAGCAGCACATATTTCGAAGCCGGTTTTTTTATAACGTATGGCTCCGTGGTACCGTTCCTAATTCCGAACTTCTGGGTTCAAAAAATGGAATGGATCTTTCATTGTTGTTGTTTTCCACAGCAACTATGCTGGGCTCAGGCAACTCCAAAGCTGAGATGTGTTTCTGTTCCATCATTCGCTGTATCCAAACCATATCCGATAAAACTATGATTGTATTTGTGTCGTTTGATATTCTAAACATATAAATCAAAGTGGCGGGAAAACAACGGTTCCAGAGTCTTAGATAGAATTCCACTATTCTCGCAGCCACGCCGTTCTCAAAAGGTGAGTGTACCGTTCTAAAACCTGTGGACGGTCGAACTATTGCTGACAGATTTGCGCATATAAAACTTGAAAATGCCCAAGCAAGAGCGAGACAAACAAAATTTTGTGTCTGCCCAGTAGACAGGAAACCAGATGGCTTTAATAAGCGTCTAAGGTATCAAGTGTGCCTATGACGAAAGATGTTCAGATGCAGCCCATGCTCCAAAACGCAGTGAAAATAGGTACTTCATGCTTGAAAGCACACTCCACCGACTGTGGGCAGGACTCAACACATCACAGGCACACTCAGTTCTCGCTGTATGTTTCTTTTCTCTCACAGATTTTCCTGATCTCCAAACTCACTCTAGTCCGAGCCATGAGATTTTGCAGAGGGGGCCCATTTTCCACTCATTCCGTCCCCTATCCCCTTGTGGACCACAGTCGGGTAGAGGTGTCTATATATGTTGCGCTGCAAGCAACTCGTGAATTTTTGATATTCGCCTGCTCAAATTGACACAGCAGAGTGGGCGCGTCTATCGGGCTTCGATAGCAGAGCTCCTGCACATCTTTGTTAACCCTTTAGAGTACCCTGGGATCGTTTCACAGATTTTCGCTGTTGATGAGCGGATGTGATGTTGTAAGCGGATCGTGCAACACGCTGCACGATCCGCCTACAACATGTGCCCCAGGTTCTCGACCGCTCACCCTCCGCTGACCTTGATCCACTTAAGTGCTCTGGAACGTTTTCAAGGTTTCTTTTCTCTGGCTTCTACGCCCACATCTGAGCGACCACGCCCACAACAAGTATTTCCAATTTTTCTTAACCGACAACCTTCACTGACCTCAATCCACTCTTCCCGGTTTCTGAAGTGCTCTGAGACCGCTTTACAGATTTTTTTGTCTAGTCCTGCCCTCATCAGAGCAGGTCCCGCACACAACATTTCTTTCCAATATTTCTTAACCAGTGACCCTTTGCTGACCTTGATTCACTTTTACCGGTTTCTGGAGTGCCCTGGGCAGGGCACGTCATTGCGTTGTGATCATTTCCTGAAAAATACGACCCCCCCTAATTCCATCTTCAAGTACGACCCCCCCTCCCCATGTTACCTCTTCCCTAGATTTTTCCAACCTCCTACACTTTGTCTATTTTTTCATTCAAAAATTTCTAGTTTTTTCACAAAATTTTGCGGCACTATTCAACTGTTACTACCCCAGTTTTGCAAAAACGGCCGGATCTTGATCAACTTTTTTCACGGGGGTGGTTTGGCTGAAAGTTGGGTTATAGGGGTAATTAGACCTCTTCAACACGAATATCACATCCGCTTGGCCTGAAATTGCCTGGCACCCGCGCCATACGGCGCCAGTGATTTGGGGCATTTTAGGCGGCGAGGCGGCCGCGGTTTCAAAGCGCGAGAGGAATGTGATATTCGTGGTTAGGAGGTCAAACCATCCCTAGGTACAAGTTTTCAGCGGATTTCATGATCTAGGGTACCTTGGCGCGGGCGCCTGTGGCGCGGGCGCCAGGCGGTTTCGAGAGGAGCGGATGTGATATTCGTGTTCAGGAGGTCGAATTATCCCTAGAACCCAATTTTCAGCCAAATCCAACCCCGTAGAAAAAGTCGATCAAAATCCGGCCCGTTTCTGGAAATCTGGGGTAGTAATAGTTGAATAGTGCCAATGTTGCTGTTTGCTGTCGAGCGGGGGGGGGGGGAGGTCGCAGTACCTATCTACGTCCCAAGCACGTCCAGCACTCTGGCGCTGGTGTAGCATTCTGACAATGCCTACGAGGAAGGGGCGATGATAGAAGCTACAATCACCGCCCACAAGGACACCATGAATTTATAAACAATGGAAAGGACTTACGACTGACGATGAATAAACAGAGGAAAGTACATTCCAGGACTTTTCTGATTGCAAGAGCACATTTGCTTGCAATTGGGAAGCCCTGTCTAGAAGTTACACCTTCCAAACACCTGCGTGAAAGCCCAATGCATGGCGCATTGCAGAAGTGATGCCAATTGGCGCCCTATGGCCTACTGCCTGATACCCTTTGCGAAAACATGTGTTTTAGAAACATACCAAAGTCTTCAAGCCAACTGGAGGTTTCATGGCCTCGGAGGAGCTGATTTTTCGTGTCGTGGGGGGATGGTTACGAAATGATCACAACGGGGAAATTTTTTTGCGAATAGCAGGCCTAGAAAGAAAATTAAAGCCTTGTTGGAAAGTAGAAATCTTGAAGCTTCCGACACAATTCTTTTTTTCTACGAAAGGCCGTGTATGAGTCTTGTCATGGACGTCCAAAGCGTAGCGACTAGCGGTTCGCAAAAATGATCACAGATGGATCACAACGATGATCACAACGGGGAAAATCTCTGGAATCGGAACGTTTTCAAAATCGCTTAATTCAGGCGACAAGAGCCAACCTAGCTCTACTCATTCCCACTTACCCCACTCCGATAGCTTCACTTTCAACGAAGTTATGGGTGTTTAAATGAGGGGTACTTTTTACGTGTTTGGCTTGAAATTGACTCCAGGCCGTAAAATAGCGCTCACCAATGAGCTTGTATGAGCGCGCTGACCGCGAACAGCCAAAATTCAAAAGTAATCCATAGCTCCGGTTCTCAGCTGGCCTGGTGTAGTTTTTTTCTTATCCATTTGATTGCGAATTATGTTGTTTTATTTTTGTTGAGTTTCTTTTTTGATTTTTGTGAGGGAATTGCTCAGGATTCAATTACTCCGGTTTCATAGGTAGCTTTTGCAATGGATTCTTCTCTGGATTGTGCGGATTAGTGGATTGGGATTTATCTAGACCAGATGAGGAGCGTTGGTGGGCGAAGTGTCTTGAAGTTTTTTTGTGAGGAAGGAGGAGGAAGTTTCAGCAATATTTTTTCTTGGTTCTTGGCCTAGGAATACTTCGATAGTGCCTAGTTCTATTTTTGTCATCTTCATCGTCCCTTTTGAGCTTCTTTTCACTTGTACCGTGTATCACCGCTCTCTCCACTTCAACATGGGCCATGCGTTTACGACCCCCCTCCCCTCCATAGCGGGCAAATACGACCCCCCGTTGTGATGATCACAAAGATGGCGTTGGCCCTGGGACCCAGCTACAGATTTTAGAAATGAGTATCCTACAATTGAGGGTTCTCCGAGTTGTTCATCAGGTCGGACCGCCGTATCTCTCCTGAAAGGAGACAGTTGGGGGGGGGGAGGAAGAGGAAATGCATTCGTGAAAAAAAAGATTTGAACTTCCCGAAATGTACTGAATTGTTTATGAAGGCCAGGGAAATTTCAAAATTAATGCAGGCTCCCCTTGTGTGAATGGGATCATTTTCTTTCAACTAAACCGTTTGCAAAAACAAGAGCAGTTTCGCAAGGTCGAAGACCTCCTCTTTCCAAAAGCCAGTCAAATTATCACTGAAGTTCCAGATGGTCAGGAGGTATATAAAACGTGAGGGTTTTCTGAGACATAATCCGAGCTGCGCAAAAACCCGTTTTTTATCTACCGTTTCGAGTGGGCGTAGTCGAATATCTAGGAATGGATTCTGTCGTGGGATAGGAGTAAACAGTGGTTGATTTAGCGCGGGATGGTGCAACTCCTAAGCAGTGCATGTCTACGCGATCAAATGTGTTTTCAGCGTTCAGAAAAGTCCATGACCTAGCTCGCAGTTGTCAGTTTTGTTCGTTGGTGACCATCATCCGCGTTCGGCGCAAGTGGTGGGGAACGAATTTCCGGCTCATTTTGGCCATGGTTCGGTGTGTTGCTCTATATGCCCCCCGCGTATTGTTAGCTCCTAGCATTTCCCATGCTTTCGTTTGTTTAGAGAAAACAACGCACTACTGTAGTGCGGAGCATACGCCTCGCATATGACAAGAACTAGGACACACAGTGATGAGTGCGCATGACTCGAACTCAGCGAGTCAATGCTAGGATGGATTTCGCTGAGCACAGAAGGAAGGGAACACGCTAAAACAGTGTGAGGAGACGAGATGGTCATCAGAATGGAGTTTTAAAATCCACGATAGTGAACGCATCAAATCGATTATGCCCCGAGTCTCCCGTCGTTCTACCAGACGCCGGGCTTTCGTTGCTTATCCCAGAGCCGACAAGCATAAGGTATAATGAAGTATTCATATAAGTGTAGGCCGTTCTATAGGAAACATATTACAATGTCGATACAGTCGGCAGTCTTTCACACTTGTATGACTCCCTCCTTTTGAGACGAGGCGAAGTCTCCCACAGGCACGAGGAGCCACCCACTACGACAGAGGGCTGCAGTCAGGGTATAACATCGTGCGGCAGAGGGCTGCAGGCAGGGTACAACATCGTGATGTGGGAAGTAGTGGTGTCAATGTGACATTTTCCCCGAAGGAAATACTGCTACGATGCTAACTCTCAAGTCTTATTGGCTCTGGCGGATGGGTTACGGCTCACAAGCGCTTGCGAATGGTCGCGTTACGACTCCATGGCGAATTAGCGGTGGAGCAAACATGCTGTCCGGGTGGTAATCGCTTTTTTCAGGGTGATTGCTTTTCTAGGTGTGGGCTTTTGGGAAAAAGAAGGTTGTATGTTGAAGCAATTGCTCTGCTGTTCCGAATTCTGCCTATTCGCAATAGGATTATTCCCCATGAAATTTGTGTGCGTGAAATATTTCGGATGGGCGTTAGTGGTAAAGCGCGAGCAGGTTTTTATGCTTTAGACAAGAATAACTTCTTTCGGTCACAGTTCTTTCGGCAACAGTCGTTTTCTCATCGAGACGGCCATCAGAACGCCTAACATTTCCATTTCACAAGGCCTTAATGTTTTGTGAGACCCGCTAGTGTGAGAGATATTCTTCACCTTTGGGCGACATTATGAGTCACAGGCTCGACTCCTTCTGCGCCACTGCAAGAATACTCATTCGCAAACTTCAATATGAACTCGAAACACATCTTCTCGTTGAACTGCATCAAAGTATTTTTTTTATCATTTTGATTTGCTCTGAGTATGCGCCGTACGCGCTTTCACGAAGAGTTATGGAGTAACTTCCAATCTTAAGTGATCGTTGTCCATGCAACCACATTGCTGTTTTAGGGTATGCAAAGGTTGATACGCATGAATTTGTTCGAGATGTATTACTTATTCCATAATGGGTACTGACAATGCCTTCCAACTGTTTTGTTTTGTAGCTATCTTTACAACGAGGTCCTCTGCAGATTTCATCGCTTCATCGAATTCAGCGACACTTTTGTGCTATTTGGTTGGGTGATAGATTTCACACAACGATGCTGTACCCTGTCCCCAGGCCCGTTTAAATCGCAATGGCGCAGGCCATGACCAGAGCTGCTTCAATCTGCATGACATGTGTTGCCAATGTGTACTTGCCTGCTTCACGCCTCACATTTGTTGCAAAAAATAACGAGCGGATTCTCATCTGTCCGCCTTCTTGTACGGACTTTTCAGGTGAAGGATGATCGTTTCCCTTCGCCTGTTTCTTAATTCTTAAGATAAAAGCTGTATTCCATAGTTGGAAGCTGTGATAAAAGTAGCTTCTAACAGGCTTCGCAGACTGGGCTTGCTCCGGAGCACGCCGTTGCGTTGTGACCAATTTCTGCTAAATACGACCTCCTTCCTCTGAAAAGGGTCTCGATGCGACCCTTTCCACTCCCCCCCCCCCTTGGCCGCTGCTAATCTGGTAGCAGCAGATCAGATCAGCAGCGTACAAACAAACACTGAAAAATGAAAGAACTTTGAAAATCCGACAAAAAAAGACGCGACCTCAATCAAGAATGAATATAAGGAACACGATGGAGCCATAATAAACCATAAATAAAAGTAATAAATCATAAATGAGCATCAAAAGGCACAAGGAGAGAATGAATCCGGGAAAATGCAGTGCTAGCACTTGAACACTTTGTTGTTCGCGGTCATTCAAAGGCGAGCGCACTTTGTGCTGTGGTATTGCAGCGAGCTATTTCACGGTTCGGGTGCAGTCTCAAGAAAAGCATTCCAGAAGCCCTATTTTTTTACCCTTATTTTGAACACCCACAAACTCTTCGAGAGTAAACCTTTCGGAGAGAGGGAAGCAGGACTGTAGAATGGTTGGCACTTGTTACATGAGTTAGACGATTTGAAAAAAATTCTCCAAGGAAATTTCTCCGTTGTGATCCCGGCGATCCTTGGGAACCACTTACAAGTCTTCACGCTTTGAACAGCATTAACAAGCTACATGCAGGGCCGTTCGTGAAAATGAAACAGTGCCGGAATTCTGAAGGTCTTCATTTCTAGCAGTACTTTGGTTCTTCTCAAATTCTCATTTAGTAGCTTTCACAACAGTCCACTAATTTCAATTTCAATGATTTTATTTATCCCTAGGCCTTTTAATTGGAAAAATGAGTCTGTACGCCATCCCTTTCGAACAACACGAAAAAGCATACCCCTCCGACGCCATACCTCCTCCAGTTCGTTTGAAGACTATGGTGTACTTCCAAAACGCATGTTTTCGCCAGTGGTATTAAGAAATAGTTCATTCGGCGCCGATTGACATCACCTCTGTAGTGCGCCATGCACAGGGCTCTCACGCAGGAAATTGGGTATTCCCCAGTGCATGTAGATGTGCTCTTGCGATCAGAAATGTTCAGAAAGGTATACTTCTGTCTATTGATTCATAACGTCGTTGTGGGAGGCCACGTACTTCCTGTTATTGCCCGTTCCCCACTTCCACTTTCGTCGTGATTGTTTTTGGGGTTTTTCACATGGACGAGTGTTTCATCATTGAAGCCGAACGACATCTAGGTATTGCCGCTCCATCACTTCAGATAGGGCACTGCGCTTCCGACCCCTTCCCCCCCTCGAGGTCAGATACGACCCGCCCCTGTTATGATTATCACAATGATGGCGTGCCCTGGCTTGCTCTCCGCTGCGGCGAACCTGCATTTCATGAATACATTACCTACAAAAACACCCACCTCATCTATATCTACGACTCGCATTTCTGTCCCAAAAATCGGCTCCTGAATGTTGCTTTCCTGACCGCTGTACTGCTTGGCAGCTACAACGTAGAACATGTTCTTCGGAGACAACATCTCAATGATTTCCATAATTCGATCTGCAATCCGTTGTCGTTACATGTTGTTGTGTAGCCGCACCTTTCCTTGTAAATATAAATGTACAGCTTGCCAGCGAGGCACGAATAGTGGTAGATATGTTTCCGCCTACACAACCAGCGAGTAATGCCCTCAGGATGTACTTTCATTTCATAACACAAAGAACTCGTGCACCATTCACTCCAGGCTACGTACAAAAGTGAAATGTAACTATTTCATTGAAGTTGTGCAGTACCAGGTTTGTACTCCGTCATAAGAAGATTCCACGACAGAATGTCTCGAAAAGGAATACGCTGCAAATTAAGAGAATATGTCTTGGCCGCAGTTACTGGATCGACTTTCTCCTAAACTGAATAGGAATTGACCGGTCAAGTGTCCTTGAACGCTCACTCGACGAACCATGAAGCGGAAATAGAGTTCTTCTATCTTTCGAAGTTCCTCATGAATCCAAGCGATCGCACCACTACGCTTGAGTAGCCCAATGCAGTTGAAAACTAGGCTAATTACTTCCTCGACTTGACTGAGACCATCTGCAAAGAAAAAAAAACCGATTTTAAGGGAAAACAAATGGTTTCAACGTGTGGCGCCACTTCAACATCACCTCAGACAAAGCAGTAATCACCATTCACTGCCACACTCTTCTAGATTTGAGGCAACATTCGGTCGGAATTTTTCCCTTGTGATAGTTAATTTCCTGTTCTGGTCCACTCCCTCTCTCTCGCCTACATAGTCTCTCAGCTTGAAGTCCTTTTCTCCTGGCCACAGTTTTACAGCATTAGCTCCTTTGACTCCACTATCCTGCAACCGCCTCCATGAAGGGTCTCCCGGGCATGCGCGAACTCGAGTAGTCCCACGTGGGCTCCAACGTCTGTTAGCTCACCGCCTCCATGAAGGGTCTCCCGGGCATGCGCGAACTAGAGTAGTCACGTGGCCCCACACGTCTGTAACTCCGACCCCGGCACGAGATGCAAGCGCACCAGGCGTTTTCGCACCATCCAAACTCAAAAATCGAGTTGAGAGAGTCGAATTACCTCGCCCGCCAATTCTCAGCATGGCATCAGGCGATTCTGGTATAAGCGGATATGATGGTTGTGCCCTCGGAATTAGGCCAACCAAGAAACCGCGTTACTACCCAGCTTCAGGGAAGGGATAAAAAAAATCTGACCTGAATTTTATGTGCAAAATCAGATTGCTTACCATCGCTGAGAGCGACTACTATTTGGAAAAGGCTGATTCCTTTTGCGAAAATATTTTCACTTGCAACCAGAGTGATTCCCCATCCTCGCCGCTTCAATTCTGACAACAAAGAACCTTCTCCTCCACGACCGATCAGATGAGCTGTAAAATTCGTGAAACAATCAAACGATTTTGATTACTCTACCCTGTGCCTCTTCCCTAACATTTTCACAGCGGTGCAGAGAGCAAAACAAAATGTACAGGGATGCGAGGAGGATTTGGTCGACCGTTCTGCAATCTTGAAGGCACGGTCAGCGACCAGGCATAGAAGTTATGAGTATGTAATATAGTATGTAGAGAGTTTCGATTATTTGGAGTACCCTGTTTCTCCTTTCAATCTCATCGACCGATGAGGAGAAAAGGAAGTGTGTGGTGGTGTAGGGGCAGAGCTCTCCCACAATCATATAACTCTTGTTCGCAGCGGATAATGGCGCGTATCAGGGGTCACGCAGCGTCAACCGTTCTTCACCAGTTTTTGTCGCTTCTCGCTTGAGCAGTTGGTGGAAAATCGGTAGGTGTGACACCAACAGTAAGCCCCTGACAAGTCCCACTATCCGCAGCGAGCAAGACAATACCGCCTTTTTACCGAGCAATGATTAACGCACGGCATGTCCTATTTGCGGGGTTCCGACGAACCATGGCATCCTACTATTTATAATCAGCTAAGCATGTCTGTGTGTGTTTGTGTGTTGTGTGCGTGTGTGTGTGTCTGTCCGTTTGTTTGCCACGAAATTCATAGCGCAGGTCCCAGTAGTAGTGAAACATTGATTTTTAAGAAGTAATATAGGGACTGTGACGGGAACATCATTGGTGGGTGACAGGGAGTGATATCAGCTGATAAGATCTGATAAGAGGCGTCAGAAGGTGGAGGTCACTGAGCCCATAGCGCGGGTCACAGCAGTAATGGGACGTTAGTTGCAAGGTATGATATAGGGTGTGGGACCGGAACATTATCGGTGGGTGGCTGGGGGTGATATCAGCTGATATGATCTGATAGGAGAGGTCAGAAATGGAGAGGCACCGAGTCCATAGCGCGCGTCACAGTAACGCTGGGACATTTGTTCCAAGTATGATATAGGCTATGGCACACGGATATTATTGGTGAGTGATAAGAAGTGCTAGCAGCTGAAAAGATTTGATAAGGGTAGTTAGAATGGGAACGTCACCATACTCATTACGCGAGATACAGCATTAGCTAGGCGTTGATTACAGCAAATGATATAGAGTGCGAGTTGGGGACATCGACAGCGAGCTGTGGGAAGTGATAACAGCTTATAGGAGCTTATAAGGAACGTCGCCGTTGTTGTTCGTTGTTGCCGTTGTTGTATAAGGAACGTTGACTTCGAAAAGCTGGCGCCACTACACTATCAAATCACTGAGTTTTAGGGGACATTGACGACGGGTAACAATGAATATTATCAATTGATAAAGTAGGATAACGGAGCGTTCTAAGTTTATAAAGTAGGATAACGGAGCGTTCTAAGTACATCTCTTACTACTACGTTGCCAAGTATTGCAGTGGCAATGTCGACCAGCGGCGGGGGGGGGGTATGTAGTTTGTGCAGTTTGCCTGAAACAGGAAACTCAGGGAAATCGGAGGAGAATCGGAAAGCTGAAAAACGCGGCACTTTGTGCGTTTTTTACTTACAAACTTGCAATTACTGATGACAACGAATAATGGGGTAGTATAGTACCTACAACTGATTATACGAGATTGCAGTCGAGAGGTAATAGAAAGGGGAAGCGCTCACCATTTTGGTGCACTCGATGGAGACGGATATTGTTCTTCTACTGACCGATTCATATTGCGCTGTATTGCCCGACTGCTAATTGTATCTATATCTACAGATTTATGTACTGTATGGGCGTTAAGGCAAGGACCACAACCCTCCTACGAATATGAGCGTGTGCTAAGGAGTGCAGGATCCGCAGCGTTGTTCAATCTGTTATGATATATCTTTTCTATTATTACGGCGCAATATGAGCTGCTCAGAGAATGAACAGATTCTTTTCATTATGAAGCGCACCTGGCAAAGCCAGGCCAGCCCGGCTAAGCCGGCCTAAAGAGAATGAAGCTCGGCGCCAGCCGGGCGATCCGACTAGTGACTGAATAAAAAGAATTAGGATTGAGAGGGGATCTTCCATGCATTTACGTACTGAGCTCTTCAGCTTATCAATTTCAAGTTAGCGAGAAAGAGGGATTACTAGAAAAGCAAGCATTACCAATATCTCGGAAGTACACTATAATAACTTACAGATGTATCTCGTGGGGGATGACTTATACTCATCCACTAGGTCAGGAATCGGAAAGCACATGGTAAGCGTCCGCTCATCTTGGACAGGAACGATCTGTTATACAAAAAAACAGTCATTAAATCTGTCGCTGTTGATCTGTGAAAGAACAGAATATGGAATTGAAGCAGAATATGGAATTGAAGACAAAGTCCACGAAATCGTATGGGTGCGGACATAGAGTTGCAGTGCCTTCGTGCGTTCATCCGCATTCCTTTGGATAAAACTGGAAGAAAAAGAGCATTTAGTAGTAAAGATTAATGAATGGATGTCTCCGCCCAACGATCAGCGTGGAGTGCTTCCGAGCCAGCTATCGAGATACTTTTGCCATCAATGTGCCTTTCCATGTACATACTAGCATGCATGTTGATTGGCTGCCTCGTAATAATTTCAAAAAGTGAATGAAATTAGCTCATTGATTAATTCGTTTATTACTGAACTGTTGTCTCTAAAATAATACGGTGGAATACTACTCTAGATTCACAGTCCGGTGGATACCTCCGCTAGATAAGCCCGCGCGACGTCGCGGTCGTCGCGCCTGCGAACGCTTGGCGGGATTTCATAAGTTGAAATCAGCAAAAAAAGCTTTGAGGCAGCATTTGTGGTAAATGTGACAAATCATCTAAGAAAACTGCTAAGGTTGAATGGCGTGCTAGCAGAAGTTTGGAGCAAACAATATCAGGAGCTCCTCAACCGCGGAGCATCCCCGCGGGTCTCTCATTAAAAGCGAAACCCGCGACTATCCGCCATCATAGATAGTGGATTTGCATATAGAGGACAAGGTTCTAAGTAATTCGATAGTGAAGAAAAAGCAGAAAAGAAAAACATGCTAACTGCCTTAGGCAGTGTTCATACTTCGCGACAGCAGTGGCGATCGCGGCGATCGTCACTGCTGTCGCGAAGTGTGAACGCTGCCTAAGACAGTTAGCATGTTTTTCTTTTTCTTTCGAATCGCAATACCGACGTACATGACAGAGCACGCCCCAACGATATTACGTGCGCTCCGAAGGCTTCCGGGGCAAGCGACCAATTTCATGCTTTTTTGTCCTTTAACTACAATTTCCTTAGGTACTGAAGCTTGAATTGTCTCAGGGAAAGGTGAACCCAGCTTAATTGCTTTTGTTTTCTATTTTCTTTCTTGATTCAGGATAGAAATGAGCAAAAGCGTAATAGCTTCATTTAGGATAGGTTTTTATTGTTTCTTTTTCTATTGTTTGAGCTTATACATGAGGCTATAAAGTTTTCACCAGGTTTTTATGGTTTCTTTTTCTATTGTTTGAGCTTATACATGAGGCTATAAAGTTTTTACCTGTTAATGTTGCGTAAAATGATTAGTGTTTTGGTTCCCAGGTGAGTTTCTTTCTGTTTCTTTTTTTTCTTCGTTGTTTAACTCGACTTGTAAACTATAAATGTTTTGGAAGTTGGAACAGACGATAGCAACTTTCCAAGCGCTTGTATAAATTGAAACAATAAAAACAACAAAAAACAAAAAGAAGCTCCCCCAGGGAAAAGAGTTGGCCTTATCCCGACCAAAAAGAAGTGAAACCTTCTTACTCAGGTTCCAGATCTGCTTATGCATAGAAAGTCGTAACTTATCAGTTAGTAGCCATTATTAAGAGTAAAGAAGGTAAGTTGAATTCCCTTATTCATCAGGCGAGCGGTCCATAATAGCGTTGGGGCGCGCGCTGCCATGCACCGGCGATCGCGGCGATCGCCGCTGCTGTCGCGGAGTATGAACGCTGCCTTAGATAGAACCCCATTCCCAGTTATAGGTAGGAACTCATCCAAATTTGTGCGCGCTCTAGCATCTGCACCAAATTTCCATGACCAAGACAACGCCCTCATTCGCGCACTTGAATCCCCGATAAGCACTACCGTACAAATGGCGATTTTCGCGCTTTTTCCCCCTGCAGCTCAGTTTTTCACTGGAAGACGAGCCCTACGCGAAGTTTGGAGGAGGGGTCGCTGCAGCAAAGGAACCGTCACCGAGTCTGTATTGCATTATAGCGTCCTTTCCCCTATTTTTTGCTGCGAAACCGGGATGTTTGTCGCGGATTACACTACCCTCTTTGCGTCACATTTTCAACTTCTATACCTAATTGCGGACCGTGCCACTAGGTAAAATATAGGATCGGCCATCAGCCTTTCGCACTTTGCGCCACATTGTACGAGGAGAATCACACAGAGGCCCACAATAGAAGTCGTATGCAGAGCTCTTAGTTCTTTATTTGGAATGGACTTGCATTTTGTTTTTCTTTTCGAATCAGCTTTGTACCGCCTGACACACATGGTGTGTCATGATCTTCAGAAGATGAAATTTTCTCATATTTTGACTGTTGCACGAAAGTTGTTATATATCGTTGTGGGGGTACAAATTCCTTTGTATGGTTGGGCCATGAGAAGCTCCCATAGTTTATTTGTAAAATATTTTTTTCCGAAGTATGACCGACTTATAAGACCATCATGCTATATAAATACATAGCACATGAAACAGTTAGCTGATAGACTGATCTACTGGGTCTACTGCCTGTCCAGATCATGATTTTAGCACTCTCTTATAGCGTGCACTTAATTTAGCGCCACTGGGCGCCAGTTTGGCGCCGCGACTTTTTGCACCATATCCAATCGTGGAAACATGCGTTTGAGGGATGATCAGGATTTCACTCATAGAATTGAGATACATTCTCGAAGCCGGCGCTACTTGACGCAGTTTGGCGCCAGTTTAGCGTTCTGACATCTTTCACGGAAATCGACACAGATGTGCATTTGGAGGTTAGAGCGCGTTCAGACTTCGCGATCGCGCGATCGGATCGCTTGGACCGCGCGATCGAATCGCGCGATCAGATCGCGCGATTGGATCGCGCGATCATCGCGCTACTGAAGGTGAAATTACTGCGGGAGGGGGTTATGTGCGTATATGTTTATTGATCCTGCTCTCTCTCTCTTTTCCTTCTTTCTTCCTTTGTGTACATAACGCCCTCCTAATTTTAAAGAACGTTTCGAAATATCTTTGAGCTATTTATTATTTCCTATGTAAAATAGTACTAAATATACATGCTAATTGCTAATGCTAATTATTATACCGAATTTGCATTTGAGTACGTTCAAGCGGAGTGTTGAAACACCTTGTTTCCAAAAGTAAGACACGCCAGAACTTTTAACAGGCGGGTGATGTTGTTTCTCTCCCTTCCCCGATTTTGCCAGTCCTTCCAGATATTCACTTTACTTTTTTCACATTGTGTTTGCTTTGTTTGTTCTGCCATCCTCCAGGTCTATACACAACCTTTGTTTCAACGCGTTTCTACAAACGTCAGTATTGCGAATATGAACACGGAATAAAAGACATCAAAAAGGTCGAACTTCTTTTATATGGTTTTTGAAACTGCCTATTGGAGGCAGGATACAGCATTTGTGATGTGAGAAATGGTGATATTAGTACGCTCCCTTCCCAGAACTTTGATGTTGTTTGTTGAGTTGAGTTGAACATGAACGAACGTGGACCCCTCTCCCGCAGTAATTTCACCCTCAGTAGCGCGATCGATCGCGCGATCAATCGCGCGATCCGATCGCGCATCGCGAAGTCTGAACGCGCTCTTAGCGGGTCTCTGATTGGTGTCTCCAACGGTGACTTCACGCGACACCACAACACGCCAGTTTAGCGCTATGACATTCTTTGTCGAAACAAACGGAGGCTTAACGAAATAGGATATATACATAAAATATATATAATATTAGCATAATATTAGCGTTTCGCTCCATTGAAATCAGATGCGGATCTGTTCATACTCTGCGGCGGAGAATAGGCGGAAACGGCGTCCCGGAAAATCGATAGCTGACCATCGAACGGAGGCACTTGCCGGTGCGCATATGGAGAACATTCAAAAGACGGAGAAACTCACTCACTAAGAGAGTGTAGACGGTGTGGCTCGCGACGTAGTGTGAACACTATCTAAGCTAGCGGCGGCGTTAGTTCAGCAGCAGCATTTCTCCACGAAATTCGCGGTGAACCGCTTATTCCCAAAAGATTATTTCCATCATTTTCGTCAAAAGTGATCGTGGCGCCAAACAGGCGCCCAATGGCGCCAAAATGATCGAATATGACATTCATTTCTGGCGTCAGCGCCGGAAATGAATTTCATATTCGTAATTGGCTGTGAAAGAACCCCCAAATGCAAATTTCTCATATGAAGTAACCAACGAGAAAGAATCGCGTCTAAAACCTGCCCAACGTCGCCACACGACACACCATGTGTCACGCCAGCCTCGCATCAAAAAAGGCTGCGGTCACACGTGAATGCCACGCTAAATAGGCGTCGGTCCGGAGCGTGTTAACTAATCTCTCATTTGTCTCGATCATCCATCGTTCCAAGGGTTACTGTTCGTGGTTACACCAGTCCGCTCGCCGGCTGACGCTGGCCGCCCCCTGTGATACGGCCCCGCTTCGCCAGGCGGACGCGGCTTCGTCGAGCTCACCTTCTTCTACACTGCATACTCACAGTTATCCGGCTTTCATTTAGCCTGTACACATAGTTAACGCTATTTAACCAATAGCACCCTACGTGCTACTTTCGACACTATTACGTTCAATGAAATGGTGGTAAGCAGCGGTGATCAAGTGCGCAGATGAGAGTGAGACCGGGTATTAGTTCAGCATCCAAACATAAGGAAGCAGGTGGGTGCGACGAAGGTAAGCAAAACCGGCAAAGCATGGCCGTACCAGAGAAGGAATCGCGCCGGCCTAGGCCAGCGAATCCACTGGTATCTAATTTACCTGTGACAAACGTATGGAGGCCTATGCACTGAAATGCAGTCAATACAGGATCCCAAGCACACACCATCTCTTCTTCAGAAGTTTTCTCTGATCTCCAAGCCCACTCAGATCCGAACTACGAACTTTTGCAGCAAGCACCGCCCGTTTCCAGCCTTTTGCAGCACTCCCGTTTTCGGGATGTCTTCTCCAGTTCGTCCGCTGACCCCTTGTAGACCTCAATCCACCTGTCCCCGGTGCCTATGCTGCTCAGCAACTCATTCGTGAATTTTCTGACTTCGACACAACATCGACACAGCTCCGCACAGAAAAGGCGCGTGAATCTCGCGTCATTAGCGGGGCTCCCTCTCCTTCTGTCTGGATTCTGTTCTGAAGGAAGCATTTCACAGATTTCTGCCTTTGGCCCCGCCCGTCTCGCCGCTACAACAGCTGTGTGCCGCCTCGACCGGGGATATCTCCTGCACTATCCATTTTCATGTTTTACAGAACTTTTGTCTGTCTCTGCCTACCTCAGGCCGGATAAGCTCACAACATGTGTGCCTCACATTCCTCAACAGGCGACCCTTTGCTGACCTTGATCCACCTTTTTTCCGATCTCTGGAATGATGTGAAACTGCTTTACAGACCTTTTTGTCTGTTGTGCTCCACATTTGTTGACAGGCGACCCTCTGCTGACCTTACTGCACTTTTTCAGGTTCCTGGAGTGCTTTGAAACTGTTTCACAGAACTTTTGTTTGTCTCCGCCTACCTCGGGCTGGAACCGCTCACAAATTGTGCGCCTCACAATTCTTAACCGGTGACCCTTTGCTGATCTTAGTCAACTTTTTCGGTCTCCGGAATGCTCTGAAAACAAGCTACAAATTTTTAAAATGGGCGCCTTATGAGTGAGTGCAAGCTCCGCCCACTGTGAGCGGGTCTTAACACACTTCAGGCATGCCAAACTCTCCCCGGGTGCTGCCCTGCCCCCCGACCTTTTTTGCGATTTCTGAACTCTCTCGGAAACCGAGTGGTGAATTTTGTGGAAAGCCCCGCCTATCTCACCGCCTATCCCTGCCCATTTCGGTTATATCTCCCGCAATTATTCTGACAACCCCTTGCTAATCTTATTCCACTTTTTCCCCCATCTCTGAGCTGCTCTGAAAGCGAGTTGTGAGTTTCCTTTGCGGCTAAGTCAATTTTCAGGGTATTCCCCGCCCACATCGGGCGGGGCTTAC
Source organism: Cooperia oncophora (assembly GCA_036418165.1). Lineage (NCBI taxonomy): Eukaryota > Metazoa > Nematoda > Chromadorea > Rhabditida > Trichostrongylidae > Cooperia > Cooperia oncophora. Next base: position 20,161 of record MU912250.1, on the reverse strand, counting down.
CATGGGCCACGGGTGCTAGTTACGCCTTTCCCATGCCCAACCTATCCCCACCTTGACTCGAACTCTCCAAACTGTTCTTCAGGTCGAACCGAATTATCGTAGTCAAGACAAACAAACAAACAACAAACAAACAGACAGACAGACGAAGCAAATTATATATAGTAAGTGATATTTTGGACCATCGGCATTAGCTGTCTCGAAGATAACATCCAGTTTCTAGCCTATTTCGTCCCACGTACAAATTGCGGCGATTGCGACATCTCGCGGACTTACAACCGGACTTAAGGGTACAGGGAAGTACCCACACCAATAACGATAGAGATGAAGCACAGTGGAGTTCTCGTTAGACGGTGGGGCGTTCCACGGCCACACTGGCAGAGCGGTCTAGTGGTTGGAAGGGCGAAGACCCGGCTTGCCGCGTCGGTGGATTTAGTCAAAAAATTGGGTTCCTCTTTCTATTTTCACAACTTTCTGAACTTCTCTTGAGTGTCTTCGTTCAGCTTCGATACTATCAACAGAAATCATGCAAAATGCTGTTTAGCTCCAGTAAAACATATTTAACTTTCCTTATGAAAGCTGAAGAGGAACAATTCCAGCTTTTGAAAGTCGAAAATGAGAGAAATCAGTGTAGTGGGTGTATCAGCCATTATCGATCGTGACGGCGTCGAACCGCTCGCCAACGTGGACATGGGAGTGCCCCATCGTGGGATGATGAATCCACTGTAGGGACGAAATGAAAGCATGGCAAAAACAAGATTGTTAGAATTAACACACCTCAATACGTTTACGAAGTTGCTCCTCGCCGTATGGACTCTCCAACCACTCTTTTCGTTCCACATCCTTGTTTTCAATCGCTCCAAAGTCCAAATCTGCCAGGATGGACTCCATGACATCCAGTGGTTCCGAGTCAACAATACATAACGACATGCTATGAGAAGCCAAAGATAAGATCAAGTAAGGAGTATTTTGGCGTATGGGCGGAGTCGGGCCCACCGTTCCGCTTTTTTCGGTGATGCCCTCTACACCGAAGACAGTGAAGAGGACGGCACATCAACGGGCAGGGTACAGTGGTAGACCCGGCCACGTCCGTACCACCAGCATGGAGTGCGTCTTCATCTGATTCTATACGTCAATATTGGGACAAGATGAGATTACTCACATGTTAGAACTGTACCACTTTTCGTGAAAATCGAGCAGTGCCTCACGAGGATGAATACCTTTCTCCTGTGGATCGTCCAGTAGTGTTTTCTGAAAGGGAGCTGTAAAAGGAAATCAAGAAATGGGAAGTTGCTATTTTCCGTGTGAACTCGTTCTGACCAACCTTATTTCCTGTTCCAAATTTCCCGAAATCGTGACCTGGCTTCGAGAGATAACTGAAAGCAGCTAATGTGTTGAAAGACCAGGCAGCCGCATTTCACGCTGATGCTAGGTCCGACTGGTGTAACCATTGGCGCGTTCGTAGATTTGAGAAGGATCGCGAAATGAAGAAAGCACAACGGTACGCTCAGCTCTGCGCACACGACCAGCGTGAAGTGCACTTTTGACAGTACATGTAAAATGATGAATTTGTTGTGTTGTCACTAGTCTGCACTAGTTTACGACTTTTTTCTCTTCTCTCTGTTTAACTCATTCGAAGCTCCCCTGTATGAAATCCATTAATATGAGTACTGCTACATGACTTACCAGATCACTTGAAGGCCTCGTTGAACGTCGTTGTTGACATATTTCGAATGTTCTGAGTCAACAGCGCGTACCTGAATAATAGAAGTAGCTCATGAGCCGCACGTAGGCTCCGCGATGTAATGGTCAGCTGCCATAGATAGAGTTCATAACCCGGAGATGTAGTGGGTGTGGCTCCATAACTCATTCGAACGTAGAGGCGGCCACTTATTGGAAACATATTGCCGTTTAGAGAATGCTTCAGATGGAAATATTTCGCGAAAAACTACATGGACCACGTCCAGTGGAGTGCGCAGCCACGCCCAACCCATTTCCAAGCTATGCATAAACTGCAACCAAGCACTGCGGTTGATCAGCCCTCGGATCAGCCCTTGATACGTGCTGCTGCTGCTGTGTCAATACCGACACCGTCTGACTTCCTATTCATTCTTCGCAACTCTGAAGAGAAGTTCCAGAAATGGTCGTTTCATACAACCAAGTAGTAATAGGCTGAACTAGTAAGGACTGGTTACCGTGCTCATTCTCAGAGCAACGTTAGACTTTGCGATGACGCAGGTCGACCCGCGCTCCAGTTTTATAGACCCAAACGCAGCCGCAGGCGGGAATCGATGGGCGCCGCTCATGAGTAAAGAGACTTTGGGGAAAGTAGGCGCTAGTGGCCCAACCATGCAGTCTCATATCGATCGACGCTGGCCGCCAGGGCGCCCAGGCGCCCATCAATCAGTCCGTGGCTGTATTCACCTCTATCGGATGGGAGGCTGCTGAAGTTTTAGAGTCCGTCGTCGCGGGTCATCGCAAAGTCTGCACACTGCGTAACTAATAGATGCTGCTGATGTGCTCGACCGAATTGTGCACTTGAATGCTCGCAATCAACCGGAGCTGTGTCACGGGGCGTAGCATTAGCTCACCCGCGGTGCTCCACCCACTGATTGTTTTCTATCCATATCGACCACTGAGCGATCATCATTGGCAGGATAAGTCAACCGAAGGCGGACTCATTTAACCAGTGGTGATCGCTGACATCGCCCCGACTGCTTGCGACGTTATCAACTATATAAGGTTTAACGAACATTCCTTTCAGACTCAATGGTCCATACCTCTCTTTCGGTCATACTCGGGGTGAACTTTGGAGCCAGGAAGAACTGCACAAAGCGGTCGAGTGCTTCCTAAATGGGCAAAATAGGAAATCGGCCTTCATGTTTGTTCTTTCAGATGGACATCTTGTGATCAGCAAAGAAGTTCAATCATCTCAGTAGGTAGGTAACCTAGTTCACAATCAACCAAGTTCGCGATTTGAAAATGGGCAGAATGTAGGCTGCAAATATCATGCACTCGGGCCCACGAGGTCCATGCCGACGTGTTGCAAACGTGCAGGTGAGACATTGCGTGCTTACCAGCCCCGTTCTCATTCTTACACGCGCATTCGCTCTTATCTGCATAATTATGCAAAATTCGGAGTTGAAGGAGTCTTATTTTGCTTTTTTTCGCCATTTTCTCTACGCTTTTTCCTACTGGTATTTCACGACTGCACAATTATGCCTTTACTTTCAAGTTCAATAATGATTGCAAATGATAGGGCGTGTGTAGGGGTGTGAATTAGAGGCAGAACTGTCTCTTCCGCTAATTGTTGCAGAAGAGGAAAGCTTTGAGGCTCAATCTTCTAGCGCGCTTAGTTCCTTTGAGGCGAGGCCCAGGCTCCTCTGAGCACTATGCTGTCTCTACTTTCAAAGCGAACAGTGACAAAATGAGCATGTGCGATAAGCGAAAGAAGGGGAAACGGTTCAGAATAGATTTTTACAGTGTTCCAGTCACACAATCGCTCAACATGACCGGTTTCTGCAGAAAAATCTAAGAAATGGAGCAAATCGCTGACCTTCAGTTTCTCCGGCTTTATATTGAAGAAGAAAGTTGTGTGATCGTTGTCTGTGGTAGCGTTATACATTCCACCATTCTCGGAAATGAACTTGAATTCATCAAAAATTAGAGCACGGTAAGATTTCTAAAAGACCACTCCAGAATGCCAAGCAGTTTTCGTAACTTCAGCCACGAGGGATATTGAGGTCCTGATCACGAATGAGAGCAGCTGTCAATTCCGCTTCACCCTTTTTCCCTCCAAATTTGTCATGAGCTCCCGTACTACCGTTATTTTCGGCGGCGCCGTTCCCGAATTTACAAATTTGGCATGCATTTTAAAAAGAGCCGTCGTAAGAGCCGTCGCCGTTTCGCGCCAGCATGGAGCTGGCGTAGGTAAATTTTGCCGCAGCACCTTCCTTTTCAGAATTGATATGAACATGCAAGCAAAGTTCATTCTAATTACAAACACAATTCTAACTTGCCCCGCACCGACGCCAGCATGGCCCCTCTCAAAAAGATTTTATCACTTGAAGGCCAGTTAAGGACCCTGATTACTGAAATCATATTCATTTTTTGGCGTTAGCGCTAATCATCGCTCAGTTAAAAACAGTTCCCGTAATCAAGTGGTTACGAAATGTTTCCGCGCTTTTGGCATCGTTCCGCATTCGCAGAGGATATATCACTTTTACCACCCGGAACGGTGAGATAAGGAAGCTTGAGGCGCGTGATTATCGCAAACACTGCAACCCGATAGAAGACGGTGGCTCATAAGCGGCAATGCGCGTGAACATAGTGTTGCCTGGAGCGTCATAGGGTGGTTCCCTGTGCTCGTGCCGGGAATCAGTTGTACGTCCAAGCCTGCTGATATCTTGTGCTTGCCAGTCTCCGACAAACTCGTCTAAAGCGCCCCCTGCTGGCGGTCTCTGTCTTCCTCTACAGGAGCACTTATCGACTAGTGGTTCATGATTGGGCATCTACCCGGAACAGTTGCTCGCGAGAATAGTATTCAAAGCTGAGACTGGGAGCAGTCCTCCCAGTAGGCTCAGTCCTAGCTAGGCGAAGGGTAAGAAAGTGATTTCCGTTAGTCGGTGTAGGAAAAGCGTCGTATTTGTGAGTAGAATGCTAAATAAACCTAGTATGATGCTTTATACGAATTTGGTGAAAGAATATGGTTGCGCCGAATCAACACCTATCGGGGCTCAGTGTGGTCCGTGTTGTGAATAAATGCCACAACCGTAATGATATCAAATTGTATCAGAATGAGCTCATTCCTGTATTGGTGAAGAAGGTGGTGAGGCTACGACGTCGATTTCGTTAAAGGGAGCGCCAAAGTGACACCTATCAGTGCCAGATGGCGCCCTCGTTAAAAATGTTCGTCACAGCCGTAATCATGACATTAAGTTACCCCAGTATGGAAGTTTATTCCAATTTTGGTGAAATGATAGGGCCAAGTTGCACGGCCTCGGCGCCAAAAACATTGCTGAATTCACAATCTGAACACCAAAACAAGTGTACCGATTGTGATAAAAATGCTCATAGCATCACCATTCGTTGTATGGGCCCATATAAGGATCACAAAAAGCAGGTTTCGTTTTTGCTATGCGTTCTTGGGAGTGCTAAAAATTAGAGAAATTTTGACAAGGAAAAGCCATTTCTAAGCTTTTCTCTATTTGTGGAGTGAGGCAGCGAATGAGACTTTCATAAACTTCTCATTGAAAACAACACAAGCTGCGGTGAAAGCAGCACCGTAATTGGCACACAGCGAGTAGCATTGAAGTCCCTCGAGTGATTCTCGCAGCATCCCACTCCGCACATAAGGGGAGGGTATTTATCAGGTGAGAAAAGGTGAAGCTGATACTTTGGGAATCGAAAAGTGCCCAGAACTCCAGCAGGGTTCAGTTTTATTTACATGACTTACACTCATGTACTCGTCCTCCTTCGGATATTTATCAGTACCAAGAAACAGCATGTGCTCGCAAAAGTGTGCCAGCCCTTGCAACTCCCATGGATCCATGAGGCTTCCTGGATTACATCACTACAGAGCATTCAACTCGTCAAAAAAAGATATTCGAAGTTTGAAAGTGTTCCTTTTCTCACGGAATAGCAGTGCATTCCATTCAACGTTGAGTAATAGTGGCCTACCGACATTGACATCCATTGCAGCGGCAGATATTTCTGTAGTGGGATCCGATACCAGTAGCACTCGGAGGCCATTTGTGAGTTCAAGTCCCCGATACTGCAAGACAGTGGATTGGTCACTTTTAGCCAAAATCACGCTGAGAGAATATAGTTAAAGAGGCACTCCACGCCGATCGAATGGGCGGAGTCATACCTACCGTCCCCCTCTCGTTTAGCGCCGTGCGATTGGGGAAAGAGCATGTTAATCCCTTTTGGCCCTCTTCTAACTTGCAGCCCCGGGACAACACAAGGCTTGTTTGGCTTTGGAAGGACTCGATCCATGGTCCTATACAACGGAAGAATCCTTTTCAAAGGGTGGGTAAAGCATCGGCATAGGTAGAATGGTGTCACTGTGCCGGCCTCCTCCCCCCGTAGGATAAAATGGGCCACGAGCCTTCGTAGCGCTATTCAAATTTGGATCGGTGCCTTTCGAAAAGACCCACATCTTCATAATCTTTCGTTTGCTTCGTCATCAGTGCTGACTCGCCCCGCCCTGATGATCTCCCCCTTCTTCCCGTCCACAAACGACCTGCCGATGGGCTTCTGCCAGCGATGCTGTACTTTCTGCAATACAATGTCGCCCATACTGAGTTGCAGGAAAGAGCGGATGCGGAGTTTCGTATACCCAACATCACAGGCGGATCTGATATCAAATCTATGATTCAGGTGAGAGTAGAGCTGATCGCTGAGCATCAGACTTCTTCTTCGAGGCCTGCGTGTAGTACCAACTGCTGGGCCACGCATTAGCTCCCCCATTCCAATAGCTGAAGCTGTGCCACAGCTCTTCATCGCGATGCCAGCGCAGCAGTGCTGAATCGGGGCACGGTTCTGCCCCCGGGTTTTTACATAGAGTCTAGCCCACTGCGTTTCTGAATTCATAAAAATTTGAGCGAGAAAAATACGAACCTCTCTCTGATCTGACGGGCTCTTGACGATATCATCGTACCTCTGAGAGACGATGTCCTCTGATACCATCTTGAACGAGGATGATAACTCAAAATGGGTCTACTGTTCAACCTTCAACACCTGAACCGTCGCACGAAATCACTGTGAAACCAAGCCGCAGTAGAAAAAAAGACGGGCTCTGCTTCGATGTGTTGGGTTGGCCCATAAGTAGTGGCGTTTTTCTCGCTCGAGGGATCAAGCAAAACTGGAAAGTCGTCATCCGGGCTGTTGATTAGGTGGTCAAAGGTCGCAAAGCGACTGCGGTGCTTCACTTGTTTGATTGCTCGATTGTTCACAAAAATAAGAGAAACACCAATCTCCTTGAGAAAAGCAGCCAAAAGCAGTGAAAAGTAGGGAGAAAACCAGTGCACCAGGCTGGAGACAGCTGCTAGCCGCCAACAGCTCCTGTGGACGCGGTCGCTGCTGCAGCCGCGTCTGCGATCCTTCGCCGTCCGCTTAATTAACTACCCAGATGACGCTCCGGTGAGTCCACCCATGTACAGACGACATGATGGCGAGAAACAGAAAGGAAGAAGTAAATCAGAAAAAAATTATGATCGAAATGTCCTATATAGAACCCTATTGTAAATTGAGCTCGTAGGTGCATAAGGCAAAGCCGGAGCGTATCTCGAGTTCTCTTTTGTTTACGTCAGCTCTTCCTCCTTGTCATCTCACTCTTACCTTCGAAAGGAACTGAGATCGCCGCGGAAGTGTAAAAAATGAAAGAGCGGTCACAAATGAAGAAGGGCGTCGCCGTGGTCAATGGGGGAGTCGTGGCCTCATTCGCCAGCGGGTCGCCCTACTCACGTATTTTTGTGCTACGGAGGCCGTACCCGCTCAACCTCTACAGGAAGCAAATGGTCCAAAGAAGCGCCACATCAAATGAGCTCAGAGTGTGCTTCAAAATCATAGTCTCCCCTAGCCTCATATGGAACGTCGCAGAATATTAGTCTGAACATACCGCTGATAACAAATCATCATTCATACGAATGAATCACAACCACCGGACAGGAGTGCACAAGTATAGGAAGTTCTGGCACCGGAGGAGGAAACTCACTTCGCAAAAAACAAACTGCCCCAAATATTCCTCATTCTGCCCTGAATCATTAGCAGCCAGCTCTCCTAATATATAGGACACCGCCTTTTGTGCTTTGGAGCCCAAACAAATCAATTTGCCACGTTATCACGGAATAAAAAAAAGATTCCTCAATGGTAGGCGTTATTCCAGGCCCCAGGTGATAGGAACAAGTCACTAAAAGGCGAACTCTGGCTCGATGTGGGCACCAAATGGTACCGAGCGGAATCACTCCTCTATAGCCAAAAAGATCGTTTATGCTTATTCGTCGCTTCACAAGAGTTCATAAGCCATCAGCTGCAGACCTGTCGGTTGACACGAATTAGCAGAAGGGTCTAACAGAGTGACTCCCTCCCCTCCACCTTTCTTCTCTCCAAGCCGAACAGCGCCGTGGGTGTGGGGAGGGAGTCCTTCCAACATGCTTTGGAAAGATTCTTCGAAGGACGAGCAGGAAAGGCAATAAAAGGACATTCTCTCAACAAAACTGTAGCGGCATGGTAAGGAATTCGACAGGGTTGCAAACGAGGTGAATCTTGCCTTATGTCATTTGACTTGAGAAACTGACAGAAATACGAACAGCTTTTTGCCAGTACGATGAGAGAATCCCGGGAACTCGACAATTCGTCAAAAGGGTCCTGATTCTAGTTGGAAGCAGGAATAGCAACACTCTTGTCGTTATGCGAAAGCTAGAAAGAGTTGATAATGAAAAATCTGATAGCACTAGTAAAAAAACAGACCAAAACTTGAGGGCGACAATTAGGCAAAAACCTGACAAGAAACGGGAACAATAACCGAATTGCCAGAAGAAGGATCGAACCCATGCCAAAAACTGCCTCTTTTCACCTGGTCCCTAGCACGCACTGGAACGGACTCTTAACTTAACTGATCCTTGGTGTAATTCCACCGTGATGTCTACTTCCATTGCAAGGTCGTGTGGTATGTGTAACCCCTTAGATTAATGTTGGCTCGACAGTGGATATCCCTCAAAAGGGAATCAGGCGTTCGGAAACATTCTGTTCTCTGACAGGGGATGGATATAAGGTCGAGTGACTATTTGAAATGAAATGTGTAATGAATGAAATATTCTTGGACAGGGATTACGAAACCTTCTTCCACATCTGCTGCGGGCCTCCCAGAGCAAAGCTACGAGTCTTTTTAGGAGGAGCATAATGAAATTCCATATGAATTAGAGGCGTAAGGCCATTGAGGTCGAAGCAGCGTGGCCGAATGGAAACGTTATATTAGGTCCCGTGAACACATGGCCGAGTGTTTGAATCCGTGGTCTTATCTGAATTTTCCGACAGGGTGTCTGTGTACTTGAAAACATATTTCATAACTCCTGTGCATATAATGTCGTCAAGGTATGTTTCTGAACTGATGCAGTCTCTGCAGACTATTCTAGGAGTGCATTTTTGACTAGTCCAACTGCGACTTTCTTGCAATGTTGGCATGCTAGATATCCCTTTCGTATGTCTTCAAGCTGGGCAGGATTGGTTGGCTTTATTACTAAGCCTACGTTTCGGCGTCTTCGCCTTCGTCTGAGCCTGAAATGTACAAAAAAACAGATGTAACTTGCCCGCTCAAGCGTCCCAACAATCCTCAAGACAATCTCCCTTGACCAGTAAAGCATCCAACTATATCAATCAATAGTATTACGGCTCACCTGATCAGCCGCCTCGATGCGGGGTCGACCACATTGAGGAACACTTAATTAATTATTACTATTCACCCTCCTCTACCTCAATGTAGATCAGAGCTTGCAAAGGTCGAGAAAGGGTGCTAGCTCACGCGTTATGGAAATTGGAGGCATTCTGGAGCTGGCACCCTTCCTCGACCTTTGCAAGTTTTGATCTAGTACTAGAGCCATCCAATCTTGCCAGGCTTGAAGACATACGAAAGCATTTTTGACTGTTGATTTCTTCATATATTGCTTCGAGAAGGTTATCTTTCACTATACGAATGCACTACAATGAATGATCTTGCCTCAAGAAATGGGTCTATTCTCCAAACTGCATGGCTGGACCCAAAACTATACAAGTTGCGTTCGAAGATGAGTATAAATGAAAAGACTCTTCCACGACGACGTGACATTGACGTGACAGTCTTGCCAGAAATCATGATCGGCGAAATCTTCATTAATCAATCCCATAGTGCTGGTAAGTTTACTTGTTCTATCTCAAAATGGAGTTTTCGCACCTGCTGCAAGTTTTCGGCTCGTGAGACAAACCCAACAGCCAAGAATTTTTCCAATGGATTTGTCCGCAATGGCTGCATTATTTCAGAAACTTTCCTTGAAGAAACAGAGACATCATCAAGTACGAAAGTTACAAGTACAAAAATGTTCTCGAGTACACAGATACCACTTCTTTATGATTGCAAAAATGAAACTCGTTGCAGTCGTTTATTGCATAGACGACGTTTCGGGCTTTAAGCCCTTCTTCAGGTCTACAATCATCTTACTCAAAGCTTACACCAACATCATCAACACCAACTAAAGGACAGCTGGGACGGTGAGTCATTGTTGCGTACTACTGTTTGTCACATCATCAGAGATCATCTTACAGCATATTCCCGAATCTCCTACCTGCCCTGACCGACCCTCCGGCCCGTAAGAATCCGGTCAGTTATTTGCTGATTGTTTCCCCCTTCAAGTTCTGCCTGTGTTTGGAACGTTAGATGACGTTGGTGTAAGCTTTGAGTGTGGTGATTGTAGACCTGAAGAGGGGCTCAAAGCTCGAAACGTCGTCTATGCAATGAACAACTGCGACGAGTTTCTTTTAATAAGCACAAGAAGATAAGGCAATGAAGCTCAGGAATCCGCTTATATTACAGATACCACTGTTGAAAAAATGCAAAATAGAATACGCATCAAGGATCCAAACCCACGATCATGTGTTCATGAAACCTGCGACGAATCCGCTCGGCCTGCTACCTCGAGATTGCCTAGCACCTCTAACTAGTACAGAATGCCAGCATGCTCCTCCTAGAAAGCCCGAAACTTTGTTTTGGAAGGTCCGCAGCAGATACGGAAGACGATTTAGTTATTCCCATCTGAAGACCTTTCAGTCGATGTACATCTCATTTCATGGCCACTTCGACCTACCATCCTTCCCTTGTGAGCGTTCTCTAGAGGACAGGTCACTGTAAGCAATCGCACGCTTTCTTCAGATCCAGGGAGGCTATGTAGCACGTTCATCACTTTTCTCGACATCTGCCTGCTAAGAGATGGCCACAGTACTGGAACCTTTTGAAATGAATGAAATGAAATTGAAATGAGTCAAATTGCCTGCTGCCTTTCGAATTACATTCTCTTTAGTACTCGTCGAAGACAGAGGGTGAGGCTCGCAAAAAGTTGAAGAAGTGCAAGTCTCCCGAGAGGTCAGGTCATCATCGACACTTATGGGGTGTGTCTCACCCGTGGAGACGATGAAAATGTCATAATAACACTCGCGGGATCTCCAACGAGTTACCCTGTCAGCGGAACTCACCTAATTGTGCGCAAAGCAACGAATACGTTTGCAAGCCAAGGATACGGTTCCTTTCTGCGGAGAGAGATAATTCCTGACCCAACGTGATGTTCAAAAATTTATTACAACAAATACTTCAATTTGTTAGGCTCAGTGTTATACATTTGAGAATCATAAATAACCTATCGCTAATCCGATCGGTCACATCTCTTGCTAAACACTAGAACATAGCAAAAAGTGTTCTATAGCTCATCGAAAAAGCAGAGTGTTGAAAGGAAAGCGATTTCAGATATATGCAGAATTATGGGACATTTGAATGACCGTAAAGTTTGCAGAAGCAGCACAAAAATCAATCAACATCACAAGCGTAATTCAGCAGGCAAATCTATGCTTTTGATGTGATAATTCTTAACATCACATTAAGGGTATAGATTTAACTGTTGAGTTACGGTATTTCACAAAACACGCTATACGAGTAGCAGGCAAAAGCTATCGCCATAGCCATTGAAGGTGAAATGTATACTCTTAGAAGCGTCTTACTTATGACGCTCATACCAGATCAGACTTCCAAAACTGCTGAACGATTCAAGAGGAAGTTACGGAGCTTTCCGCTACTGTGCTCAACCATTGCGGTGCGCCCCTTGCTCATACTTTGCACCTGTGAACATCTCGTGGCATCACTGCAGATGTAGTTCGGTGGCACAGCAGGTAGGTGAGTGGACTCATAGGAAGGAAGGTTCGGGTCCTTGGCGCACTTCGGGGTTTGGCTTTTTCTTGAAACGTATACTACACTTGTAAAGTAAGTGAATGTACCAGTGACCATCACGGCCCTTCTCTGCTCCTTACTGAGTCCTGTTGGAAAGTTGATAGACTAGATGGATAGCACTTAAGTCGGTCAAAACAATTCCCCACTCATCGCACGTCTGGTCGCAAGAGCTGCGCTGATATTGTGAGTGTGGCGTGGAGAGAACAATTACAGATGTCAGAGTAATGTGCGTTCCGAACATGTTGAATTCATCAATGGTAGCAAGGACTTTATGATCAAGCGCTCGAAGCAGATATGCATGCATATCAGACCCCTGCTTGAGCGAGTTAAGTGAGAGTGCAATTCCTCTCAAAAATCATTCGCAAGGCTCAGTAAGCAGCAAAGAGGGGGCCTCATAGCCAGTCACTTCCCACGTTTACAGCATACGTATTAAGAAAAAGCAAAACCACGAAGCGCACAAGGGTTGCGAATCTTTGCCCCAGTGCTATGAGTCCGCTCATACACATGCTGCGCCATCGAACCACAGCAGCGGCTGTAGTGACGAGGGTCATGAGCGCAAAGTAAGGGCAGGGATGCACCGCAGTGCTTGCTCAAGCACAGTAGTAAGAAGTGTCATTTAATTCTCTCTTAGAATCGTTTAGCAGGCTTGTAAGTGAGATCTGATATTCACGTTCCCATTCTGCATAGCCATAACGGGATAATATCCTTGCCTTGTCAGAGTGAAGAGGCTTTCTGGTGCCACTGACCTCAGTGGCAGCTCCACATTCAGAATGCTCACTTAAGCGTCTCATCAAGGACAAGATGGTCAAGAACACAAAAGTGAATAACGAAGCAAAGCGAAAAGGACAAAGTGCTCAGATGAAGCCCTCTTAAAGACCAATAGTACGCTCACACACATTGAAGGTGTATGTGACTAGCAGCCCCCGCTGTCGAAGCATAGCGGCCGTTCAAACATGCGCAGGAATGGAGACACAGGACCGTGAAATAGGCACGCGTCCATGCTCCGCCCAATGCCTTTTTGCGGCGCAGATTCCCGTCCTTCATAACATCCGTCGCAAGCGCGCGTTTCGCGTACGGCTCCTTGGCACTTTGCCCGTCCTTTAATTGCGCTTTCAAATGCAAGTAAAACGCAATTTCCTGATGCGGATAACATTGGAGGCGCTGCAAAATAAGAACAAAGATGATGACGATAGTTAGAACTTAAAAGCAACTGTGCCACTTCTGCAACATCCCTCGGAGGCCGCGAATGTCCACGAAACATGAAAATAAAAACTGCATACTCGTTAGTTTAATACAAGCAAAACGCAATTTCCTGATGCGAATAAAATTTGAGGTGTTGCTCATGCTTCAAAATCCATGTACAAGGAGATGAAGATGACACAGGCTAGAAATGAAGTACAACGATGTAGATGTAAATAAAACAAAAATAAAAAAATCAAGGAAAGGCAAATTAGATAAATTGGCCTGTAAATTTCTATCCGACACGAACCCGGCGCCAAAGCCATAGAAATACTTAGAACAAACGACTGGGACGCTTGGGCTGTTTTTATTCTCATGTTCTGTGGGAATGCGCGGCCTCTGATGGATACTGCAGATGCATCCGAGTTGCTTTTGAGTTCTGGCCCTCGTCATCATCTTCTGTTCTTATTTTGTGGCACCTCCAATGTTATCCGCATCAAGAAATTGCTTTTACTTGTATTTGAGAGCGCAATTAAAGGACTTGGCAAGGTGCCAAGGACACGCGACAGGCGCGCTTACGACGGATGTAATCAAGGACGGGTATCTGCGCCGCAAAAAGGTATAAGGCGGAGCACGGAGGAATTAGCGTGTTTCACGGTCCTGTATCTCCATTCCTGGGCATGTTTGGGCGGGGGGACCACGACACATCGACGGCTGGGGGGGCTGATAGTCTCATACACCCTCACCCTCAATGTGTTTGAGCGTACCATGTGTTTTTAAAAGCACGTTTGTACGCGCATAAGGCGAAGAAAGGGCGTGGTCGAACGAGCTCTCCTTTAATGGTGTCGGTTGTATGATTACCGCCTCACTTTCACCATTCGAAATGGAGGGAGCTGGTAGCGGAACAACCGCGCCACCAAGACCCCTTTAAGAATCAAGCCGTGGCCAGTGGGTGGAGCCGTGGCCTCGCCGCAAACGGCTCGCGCTTTCCTCACTTATTTTTGAGCTGCGAAAGTAGCACAACCCCTATATTTGCGAATGACTATCATGCTCAAAAAAGGTGTCAGGACATCGAGTGAATGTGCAGCGTGCCTTAGAGGCTTACTTTAAATACTAATTGTGCGCCATGAGAGAACATTTACTGTTCATCGGAACAGTATACTTTTCATTCTTTGAAACTCCTTTCTCTCTGAACTCGAGCACTAGTTCTCATAGTCATCGCGGTAATTCTAGTTAGTTGCAAAAGAAGTACTCTATATATCCTGTGAGAGCCGACTTCTTGGTCACTTTTTGCTTACTACTGTGTAGAAAATTTGAAGAGGGTAGTATTTTGCAAGAACTTAGCCAGCGGCACGGCAGTTTCGGACACGTTAGGGATACTTCCCACAAATTAAAAGACGATGAGATTGCTGATTACAACTGTAAAAAGCGAAAATTTATGCGAAACGCCCGGAGTACCGCTTTCCGTAATAGGTCAAGGAAAATGTAGATCAGGTAAAGGTTTCATGTGGTGTGACTCACGGCAAGGCATGCTATTATATTTTATTGGTACCCAGTAGATATGAATACAGCCCCTCCAACCACCTCACAGCTATGTACATATGTAGTAAACCATGAAGACATACGACGTTTGGTCAGCCTGAACCGGGAGAAAGGGTATCACTCAAGTCTTTTTGACGGCTCTTAAGGAGTGCAATAAGCTTCTTTAGCTATAAAAACCTTTTCTTTGAAAGCAATACTTACTTCAAAAATGGTTACCCAGAGATCAAAATCAGAGCAGGTTGCCCGCTTTGGGGATGCTCAGCAGCGAGGAGGGGGAGGGCGTAATTGTTCTTGAGGAATATTATTTCGGCAGGACTTTTCAAGGCTTTCCCTCTTTCACGGCGTTATACACCGCCTCCCATTCCATTCCACGACAGTATTTTTGGTCGGCTCGACTACGGGTTACCGCTCTTATCCCGCCTTTGTAACGAAATATGTAGATGAATAATCCCATTCTCGACCAATTTTTGGGGTGACCAATCAGAACTCATTACAACCAAACTGGTTCAGAATATGCAATAAAAAATGCGAAAAGTTATAATTAATGCTACTGTCAAACGTACTTTGGACCCTATATTGCATCTATCCTGTCTTCCACAGCTCCAGAAAAAATAAATGTTGACCTTGGATAAGGGAAGCACCGTAATTCAATACTCCTTCTCCCCCAAGAATCTTATGTTACTAATTATGGAGAGCTGAAAATGAAAACGTAAACACACTTGGGATTTAGCACCGTTTTTGCTTGTTTGACAACAAATTATTTTCAAGGATTTTAAGCAAGCAGTTTGTAACTAAAGTGATCGGACTGCTATTGCTAGTGGACTGGTTACTACGACACTTCATACGTTGAGAACCTTAGAGCGGAGGGGGGGGGAAGGGGGGGGGGGTGGTGTCAGGTTGCTTGAGGAAGGGAAGGGTTATATACATACGTTATTTAGTTTTGTCTGTCTCGAGTGCACTGTTAATCCTACCCCCTCCCTCCCTCGACGTCCATTTGCGGGTGGTTGGGGACGGGGTGGCATATGTGAGCCGATAAAGAGATTCCATCAATCATTTCCATTGCAGTAGCTGTGTCTCTTCCCTCAGCCATGCTTTATCCCTTGTGATCATTCAGAAGTCACGACAAAAGCAGAGCGGGGAGTGGGTTTGCCAGCCCTGCTACTAGGCGCCCCACAGTTTACCTTGGTTTCAAGACGAGTAAGAACACTTTCAGAATAAATTACACAAAATTCTTGTTTGCATTAACTGAATAATAACAGAACTTGGATGCTCGCAATATTCATAGAATTTTTTTATGCAGGCAAGCTCCTTTCTGGCTGGAAAATTCCTGTGTAATACAACAGCACAATTTCGTTCACGAGTCTCACTGTGGTGAAACCTGTGAACTTCTGAGAAGCTGGAGCAAGCTCGATGAACCACCATGGTATACCTGTGTACTCAAGGAAGGGCTGTCTAAATGGGTAGACACGTCGATGGGAAGTCGTTGTTCTTGTGGATGTTGCTGCTGACTGTTACAGTCAAGGGAACCACTCGGATGCATTTTTGGTAAACGAACTCTGGAAGGTTAGGAAATGCTCACGAATATTTCGACAACTTCGTGAAGAAGCACAACAATATTACTACAACAAATGTGGAAAAGATCCGATTCTTACGACGAGGATCCAAAGCGTCCAGCAGCCCCAAAAGCCAACCAGAGGAGTGGATGAAAACCAATCACATTGCAGTAATGCGACCATTACTGCGATGTGAATGGTTTACAACGGCGATATGGACTCTTGTAAAAATGAAATGAACTCTGAACTGCAAAAAAGAATCTCCGATGACTCACTGGAGTTGTTCCCGTGACATCTACAACAATTAATTTGGATTGCCACTGGAAGTACTCCTATTTCCAAGGAATGAGTCGCGCTCATCAAGTCGCAGAAGCGCGAAGCGACGAAATGTTGCTGAAACACAGTAACAGCTTTGTGCCCTTTTTTTCACTTATTTTTTGCATATAATCGGATTTTCTAGCACTTTTGCTTAGGAAGGTCATTCACATGGATCATACTAAACACACAACTCATAACAACGAAGCTTAACCGGGGAAACAAATCCTATCGCGAAGGAAAATAAGAAAAAAAATAGGGGGGGGGGAGACAATGCTCCTCTGATGTAAAGTGAACAGCACAGGGAGAGATTCCAAAAATTTTACAGTGGATGCCAACCAGTTAATCTGAAAAAGGTGTACACAGTAAAAAGCCTTTATGGCTGGAAATCTCTCCAGAAGAACGTTTTTTTTGCTGCCTGCAGCGATAGGTTGCATCCAAAAGTCTTCATTCAGAGAAATAATATCCGCCAACTTGAGCGTCTCTCGCGGCACAGCGAAGAGCCGTTCGATAGAAGAAAATACGGTTTACAAAAACCACTTCAAACGTTTGCATGGAACGTAGTGTTTCGTATTTCTATGCTGTCTGAATTCACGCCCTCTGAACACTATCTCCGCAACTTCATAATGCTACTATCCTTTGCTGGCCTTAATTCTAGCGAGTCCGACCTCCGATACAAGATCATACGGAGGGTGCTCTGCAGCAACGTCCACTCTTGGTTCGCCATGTCGAAGAAAAAGCGAGTACTCTAATCGAAGATGACAAAAGGACATAGCGACCGACGCCCGCGAATTTGGACGTACCACGGTAGCAGGTGGAGGACCACTCCTGAAATGTCCGCCAAGACTGGTGGCTGCCAACTGAGAAGTTTTCCGCTGAAGTCAGTAGGAAAGGTTCGAAAGTTTGGCTGATGGGTGCTACATGCCTAATCTCACATGGGCATGGACTGGACTGGAAGGTCGGCAATACACTTGTGCTCTGATACTCAAAACGCACGTAGTCATGGCTGGATAATCTAATCAGCCGAGATGAAAAGTGGAATCCCAACATCCGCGCGCCGCCCAAGGGAAAAAAAAGGACGCCAAGCAAAAGACGTCCCAAAAGCTGACCTGCACGGAAAGAAAGTGATTATTGTTTCTGGAGGGGTGTTTGTGTGGTAGAATACTAGGAGTTACCGAAGGAAGGTACAACCAGTGACAAGCCGACATCTTACGTTGCTAATTACGAAGTCTGAATGCTCACTTTACCATCTGAGGAAAGCAGCCAAATTGTACTTTTGGCAGACAACGCTAGACCACGCATTACAAGTGTGACGAAGTGCGACTAGCCACGTATGCTGGACTCTCCTTCACCACCTACCATACTCTCCAGACTATCTGATACCACCCATCTCGACCCTGCAATGTCATTCAGGACGGTCGAAGATTCAATACCCATGACGACTCGATTGAGGCACTAGATGGTTTCTTCGAAGCCCGAGAACCACGTTACGGAGGAAGGCATCTACGAATCTTCCCACTCGTTGGCAAAAGTACCATAGATGATAATGGGGTGAATTTCAAAATACTTAGCTGTGGTGTCTTCATTCTTGTGCAGTAAAAAGTTCTGGCTTCAAATCTTCGAAGACTTAAGACTCTTAAGACTCAAATCAAACCCGAAAATAATCACCTACTCATCCACCCAAATGAGGATAAAGAGGTGATTTCCCATCAGTGCGAGCACAAGAGAAATTTTGTTCTTGGAGAGATTTACTCCATGTCACGCCCAACGTAGAATTAAGATTTCTCTAAATGCTCTTGGCACTAGTTGGCCTTATACAATTGCAGAGAGCTTCGAATGCGCGATTTTCTTCAATGACATGCGGGGGTGGTCAATGTTCGCACAATTATATTCATTGTTCAGGATACTCTGACACCAGCTGCGACGGGTGGAAATCCATAAAAGAGAACGGTATCTCAACTACTCGTAGCAGGGGCACAGCATCGTTGGCGAAACGCATCGGAGGGTCGTAAATTGGCGCTCCAGGGGTGGGGTCGTCAGCGGAGCGGTCGGTGAACACCGAAGTGAATGTAACGAAAGACCTCAACACACTAAAAATATTAGTACCATAATAATAGACATCGTAATTCCTAAGATGGCTAAATAATACACACGAACAGGTACGTTCGCACAGTCGACCTTTCCGGGCCTAAAAATCTCGCTTGCACGGGCAGAACCAGCTTATTATGAGAATGCGTACTTTCTCCATCGGACGAGATCAGGCTATGTTACTTGCTAGAAGCATAAACACTTACGCGACGACTCGCCATCAACCCATCCTAAACACAATATTCAAGAACAGTTCTCAAAGAGAGGGCAGTTCAGCAAGTCAAACACAACGGTAAAGGATGATCCGCTTCAACAGGCCACAATTCGTTTTCCCCAAACCCGCGCACATTGGGCAATTTATTACATCTCACAAAAAGCACCTGCGTTCTACACAGCACAGCAGCTATGCTTGAGATCTCAACACGGCCCTGTGCAGCGCTTGTACAGTGGGGTAGATTCACGAATCGATAATTTTAGATAGCTACGTAATCACCCTTTTTTGTTACGGGCGACTGTAAGTCCAAGAGGTGGGGACCATACCAAAATCCGATCGAGCAGAGCGGAGCGGCAGTGGCATTGCATTTTCGCTTCGTCCCAGCCTCTGCACAGCAAATCAAATTTCCCAGGAAATTGATCTGTTAGCACAGAATGTCAAAGAAAAACTCCTTGACACACAAGAAATTAGGCTTCTCCTATTTGTGGGCTAGTGTCTGTCGCACAAAAAACGAGAAGGTTGTACTAAAAAGTCTGATCATTCGTGTTGCCAGGACACAGTTCACGTTTAATCGTGTGGGCGGAGACACTTTCGTCGCATTTTGCTAGTGCTTCTTATTTACGTCCGAACATTCACTAGAAAGGCGCAGGGATGGCGACGATAAAGGGAAGCACTCGCTCACTTGGCTTCTGCGCCAGGTCAGCATCGTTGTGCGAAACCCATAGGGGGGTCGTTACTCGGGCCGCTGGGGAGGGGGGGTCGTAATCTCAGAGCGAGTCACTCAGAGCCGAGCAATGGTTCGCATTTCAGTTGCATTGTGGGAGTGGAGTATGGAAGTCCAGATGATTCAGAAAAAATGAAGTTTATTATGAGTGTATTCTTTTACAGGCTTTGAATGCCACATTTAACGAGCCCTCTTTTTCATGGGAAATCCCAAGATGGAGTTCGTAAGTTGCGGCGGGGGACGTTGGGGAGTAGCGCAAAAGTAGGCTCGCTAGGCATCAAACAGTACAAAGGCTGTCATTGCTAAGGGTAATGAACGGACGGAAAGCGTCAGAAGACCCGGGATTGTAATAGAATACACCCCCCCCCGCCCCCCCTTAGAATTAAAGATTTGTTTACAATATAGCAAGATCAAAAATAAATAGAGTCGTCAGTTATATAGCATGGCTCGTAAGTCGTAGATGACTTAAATAATAGTCTCCAAACAGATGTTCTGTGCGCTGTTGTCACTTTACAAACCCTAAACAAACATCCTGCTATTGCATGGTTAAAAGACACCTGAAAATTAGATTATCTCTCTCT